>QGSO01000245.1:38456-203160 GCA_011037825.1 Carya cathayensis | reverse complement strand
ATAAATAATTGATCCAAACATAATCAAAGAACCAATCCATTCAATAGAAAAAGCATGACTGAATCCATAAATAGAATAAATTCTATGATTATTCGGAGAATAAAACATCAACGATGAATTGAGAATGATAAAACAAAAGAGTTTTAGTAATTGAAGATCAAATACATAAATTAAAAATACCATCTAATGTGCAAGTTCATCCCTAGCCCTACTTGAGAATTTAGTTACCCATAAATATACTGGACAACAAAAATCTCCAGAGAAAACTGAAGCGAACGGTGGCCAATGGAAGTGATTTTCTCCTCTCTTCAGATCTGCCTCTTGTGCCTCCTCCTCCCCTTTATTTGTGCTAATATATCCTTATATAGGGTAGGAAAGAAACCCTAATGTCATCTTAATTTCCGCATAAAAAAATCGCCTAAATTTTAGGACTTATCTTGGCAGCCATGTACATGCTCCAGGATTTCGAATTTGGAAATCCTTATTAGAGGAAAATTTATAGCCCTTTAAGATATATTTCTAACGCATCAAGAATCACATCAATCCAATATGTGAGTGAAAAGTTACGGTCAAAATACTAAAGTATATCCAGACTGTCTCTAGCGAATTTCGGATCTGGACTTCTTGTGGTTTCCTTTTGTGATTTCTTTTTCTTTTCTTCCAAATTCTCTCAAACCCCATGAAAGTCCTCCTTTGAATATGACTGGGCTTGACTTGATCTTTTATAAACTCTGAAATTAAACATAAAAAAATGCTTAGGAGTATCCAAATGTAAATAGAAACTCAATTCAAGAATACACATTAATTCCTATGATTTCTATTCACATTTTAGTATTTTAATCTAATAATAGGGTATTTAGAGTGCACTTTCGCACACTCATCAGGAAGCGTAAGAGACTAGCTCCCCAGATAGCTAAGGAGACTCCGAAGATGCATGAGGGCTCTCTGAAGCCATCCATTTTGGAGAGGTTGGAAGCCGTCACCGGTTTATCATTAAAGTACTACAGCTCTTCGAGGAGCTAAGAACAATTTTGAACCAGGACAAGGCCAAGTTGGATCGGCCTTGCCAGAAGATGTTTTGATTCGGGGCCACTAAGATTATGAAGATAGAATGCTTGTTTTGATGACAGTGAAATGTTGATCCCCATGTTTTTAGGAGTTATTGAAACGATTATGTTTTTTTTTTTTTGAAAGATTTCATAAATCTGCTATTTTGGAATTTTGTGCTTCGGTACCATGATATATATTTTATTCTATTTGACCTGAGTAGAATTTTCGCTACAATACATTACATACTGCTAGATTAATAGGTGCATTGCATCTTAACGGTCATGTACGATGAGTATATAGCCTTGTATTATATGCCTCAACGTTTTGATCACCATCCAATCCCAAATGGGAGCTGAGGGCGTCACACAAGGTTAGCTGCCCCCATTCATGACAGATGAAGATGCAATGCACCTAGCATGCATCTAGCAATATGCAATATTCCTAACATAATTTTTTTTTCTTGAGTAATACTATATACCGATATGACATATCCCAAAGTAACATAAGCATACTTCACAATCATATAATAATACCCAAAAGTTATAGTGTGTTGCGCCTAAACTTTAACTCAAATTAATGAACCAAAATTTAGTGCAGTTTTACCTGCAAGTATACAGGTGTTGTAGTACCTTACAGGATCGAATCCACAGGGATTGACTAATGTGAAAAATTCTCTCAAACAAATGAAAATAAAATACTAAAAGAGATGCGCGATTGAAACTAAAATGAAGTTATTGAGATAATGATTTTTGACGTAACAAAATAAGACTAAAATGATAAGCTGTGTTGATATGGAAAAAGACTAAGGTTTCGAGGATCCGTTTAATAATTTAAAATATTGTTTCCGATCGAATTACTTCAATTAAACTAGAATAATGATTCCGTTTAATTGGAAAATTTAGCATTTAAGATCAAGAAAATAATTACTAATGATTGAGCTTGAGCGATCGATGATTAAAAAAAACTTACAAATCTATTTGGCTATCACAGGGATTTCTCAAGCATTTACTGTATTCGGAAATCACAATAAATCAAGAAAAATATATAGATAATCAAATTATCCAATAATAAAATCATTCAATCGATTAAACTCACAAAATAAATTTGTCGTCGATCCGAAAACAATTTTCAAATTATTAAACTTCACCTCTAACCTTAGTATGAAAATTTAGCCAACCATGTTCATCACAAGTGCTATAAAAATTAAGTAAACATTATCCATGATAAAATTAAAATAAAACACAATAAAATGAAAACAAATTAGATCATAAAACAAGAAATTGAACCAAAAATAACTCCCCTAAAAACCGGTCCGTTTCACGGCTCTTCTTTCCGTCCAAACTAGTCCGTTTGTTTTCCACATGAAAAACCGTCCGAACATATATAATCCTTCACGTAAACACCTTTACGTAAGAAAAAAAATAAACTCCAGGTCTACGTCTCCTCTCACCAGCCAGAACCCACTTCCTTCACGTCCAAACCAGCCCTGCAAGATGACAAGAAATAGCATACAGTACGTCCAACAGATGGTTCCGTAGTTGCCGAAAAAACGCCAAATGAAGTCCCCGCCGTGAAGCTTTTTTTTCCTCTTGTTTTTACGTAAAACACCCAGATTTTATTTCCGTTCAAGTCTCAGCTGCTCTTCTGTCCCAGTATGAGCCTCCAAAATAATTCCCAGGTGAAGTGTTCCCTGGTCTCAGCCCGTCCGAAAGCTTTTCCTCTCTCACCCGAAAGCCTCTGTTTCTTTGCTCTGAAAACAGAGTTGAAAATTCAACCCGTGGCTCCTCCTCTCCGAATGTTTCAGTCCGTTCGGAAGCTTTTCACTCCTCTCTTTCTTTTTTTCTCTTTGTTTGATTTCTGTCCGAAGCTCCCCCTGCTCTCCGCAGCTCTCTATATTTTTTCTCTTCTTCTTTTTTTTCGTAAGCTTCCTCTAACGTAAACTCCTTATACGTTAAAAACTCCCTGGTTCTCACGTTCCAGTTCCAACGTAAAACTCTCTCCTCTCCCTTTTCTCACGTCTCCCTCTAGCTATCCTCTTCTCTTCTATTTTTCATGCACAGACCCTCCTTCTTTCTCTCCACTCTTCACTCAATTTAATACCTCCATTTTTTCACTCCCACACGTCTCTCTCTCCACTTAAATCCCACACGTCTCTCCTCTCTTTCAACACCTAATCTTCTTATCCAATTTCTGCCCGTCTCTCTCACGTTCAACTCTAGCCGAAATCATCACTTTTCTTCTTTCTTTTTTTCTCTTGTTTGCCGTAAAACCTCTTTGTTTGTGCATGTGTATGGTTTCTGCAAGTGCTGCTTTCCTTGCATCCGTGAGCTGTGAGCTGTTTTGTGAATGATGCTGTCCGAATGCAGGTTTTCTTCACGTGTAGCTGCCGTTTTCTTTTTCTGCCCGTCTCTCTCTTTCTTTTCCTCACCCAACGTATGACTTCTAGTCGAGGAAGCAAATATCAACTTGGTTCCGTCTTCTGTACGTCCGTAAACTCCCTCAATTTTTGGCTTTCCGTATTGCTTCCATCTGCTAGCTCCCCTTTCCGTTTATGTTGACAACATGGTTGCATGCAGTTGCCCTTTTTGTTCGCCGTCCTGTCGCATTACTTTTAGAGGAAAAGCTTTCTTTGATCTTCACTTTTAATTTCCACATCGCTTGCCGACAATTCTTTTACATTCAAAGTCTTCAATATTTTTTCTTTTTTCAGCAACTCTACTTTGAAAGACTCGCAAAGCATGCACTTTTGGTCCGAGCCGGATCTCGTGAATTTTATTTATGCTGTAAATAAAGAAATAACACTCGAAATAAATTGAAAAGAAAATAAATTATTAAAAATATATTATATATGTGAGGAAATATTTTTCAATTAAATCATAGTTATAAAATTAAGCATAAACATGATATTAATTAATGAAAAATCACAACTCGAATTTATGCTTATTAACTATTTTTCCATCTAAAACCAATAATAATATCACGAAGCAGTTGAAATGCATTGGTTTTAAATAGCTAAAATATGCAATTTTTCAGCTCAAACACCCCCCCCAACTAGACTTTTGCTAATCCTTGAGCAAAATAGTGAAAATTAATTGAGATGAACATTGCATAAAGCTCGAAATTCAAACGAAAACAATCAAGCATAATTCTGAATTCTCACAAAAAATTGATTCGTGACTACTCAACACCAGGAGTTGTATCTACAAGAAAAGTGTCAACAATTGTTCACATAGAATTGGGGCAAATGTCTTAGAACTCAGGATATGTGTGTGTGGCTAAACCTCTGTGTGTTCCTCATTAATAAGCATGATTTATCAAAGGATTTTTCAACCTTAAGATTAATCATTATTGATTCTAACTACCTCAAAGCCTAAGGGACTAGCAGTTTTCACGCCAGCTCTGTTTTTAAAGGTTGACACTCAACCCCAAAGTCTTGGGTAACTGTTTCTAGCCCTTTTTACTTAGGAAAGTTCACTAAGTCGCCTTTATTTTTCTTTTTTTTTTTTTTTTCTTTGAATTTTTTTTTTTTTTTTTTTTTTTTTTTTCATCTTTTTTTTTTTTTTTTTTTTTTTTTGGCATGGCTCGGTAGTCCTGCAGTTTACTTCTCCTATTTTAAATCAATGAACATTAGTGAGGAACACTACGAGTGTAAGCATGTGCAAAATGTTCTTTCAAAACTTGCCCTTCATTCTATATAAATCATACTAATTCTCATTTCTGTAAATATCGCCTCCCGGTGTTTCAAGTCACTCTTCAACAAAATGTGATGCATCATAAGTCATGCTCTATGCTTAGGGTTGAAAATAAATCTTCACAAAATAATTCCGCTCAACTACTCCACCAAGATACTCAAATTTCACAAAAATGCCAGAAGTGTGTGTTAATATTTATGTTTCAACACCTCACAACGATTTTTTTTTTTTACTAACATCAACAGAAATTTTTTTTTTTTATTTTTTTATACTAACACATTTTCAACAGAAACTTCTCCCCCCAACTAAATTTGACATTGTCCTCAATGTTCAGCAAATGAATGTTCGACGACATATGCTATGCAGGCATGAATTGAAGCAAGATAAACACTGCAGAACATATAATGACACGAAAGATTAAAGAGGAAAGATGTCACCTGAGATACTCGAGTGCGCACAGGGAGTAGATTTCTATCAAAGTTAGAAGATACAAAAAGCAAAAGAAATAAAAAAAACAAAACAAACAAAAGTGGTATATACAATGAGGAATTAAAAATTAATTCTGATAAGCAGGATCCTCCAGAGTAGTTGACTCAATCTCTGGAGTAAATTCACCCAAAAATGGTTTCAACCTTTGTCCATTAACTTTAAAAACATTACCATTCTCTGGATTCTCTATTTCAATGGCCCCAAAAGGATAAACAGTTTTTACAACAAAGGGGCCGATCCATCGGGATCGAAGCTTTCCAGGAAACAAATGGAGCCTTGAATTATACAGCAAAACTTTTTGTGAAGGCTCAAAAGATTTTCGAAAAATGTTTTTATCATGAAAAATTTTCATTCGTTCCTTGGAAATACGAGAGTTCTCGTAAGCTTCATTCCTGATTTCCTCCAACTCATTAAGTTGAAACTTACGAAGAGAGCCAGCTTTATCCATATCAAAATTAAATTGCTTGATTGCCCAATAAGCTTTGTGTTCCAATTCCACAGGCAAGTGACAAGCCTTTCCAAAAATAAGTCGATATGGGGACATACCAATCGGGGTTTTAAAAGCAGTACGGTATGCCCAAAGTGCATCGGTTAGTCGTAAAGACCAATCTTTGCGACTTGGGTTAACCGTCTTTTCTAAAAAATTTTAATCTCCCGATTAGATACCTCAACTTGACCACTTGTCTGTGGATGATAAGGGGTAGCAACCTTATGAGTAATACCATATTTTCGCATTAAGGCCTCGAAAGGCTTATTACAAAAATGTTTACCCCCATCACTGATAATGGCTCGAGGTGTTCCAAACCTTGATAAAATATTTTCTTTCAAAAATTTCAATACCACTTTGTGGTCTTGTTTTTGCATGGAACAGCCTCAATCCATTTGGACACATAATCCACAGCTACCAAAATGTAGAGATTGCCAAAAGAAACTGGGAAGGGTCCCATGAAATCGATGCCCCAACAATCAAATATTTCAACAACCAAGATTGGATTTAATTTCATCATATTCCGACGGGTAATCCCTCCCAATTTTTGACAATGCTCACAAGTTTTGCAAAATTCATGGGTGTCCTTGAAAATAGTAGGCCAATAGAAACCACATTGCAAAATTTTAAAAGCAGTTTTCTTTCCAGAAAAATGGCCACCACATGCCCCAGAGTGACAAAAAGCTATCACACTTTGAAATTCGTTATTGGGAACACATCGTCTAAGCATTTGATCTGGGCAATATTTGAACAGATATGGATCATCCCAAAAGAATTTTCTTACCTCCACAAAAAATTTCCTCTTATCTTGTTGAGTCCAAATGTGAGGAATTTCACCTGTAGCAAGAAAATTGGCAATGTCAGCAAACCAAGGCAATTGAGATACACCAAAAAGTTGCTCATCTGGAAATGTGTCTTTAATAGGAACTGTCTCTATGGAATCTGAAAGAACAAGTCTAGACAGATGATCAGCAACAACATTCTCAACTCCCTTTTTATCCTTGATTATCAAATCAAATTCTTGCAACAAAAGGATCCATCTAAGCAACCTGGGCTTTGCATCTTTTTTCGCTAAAAGGTACTTCAATGCAGCATGATCAGTGAAAATGACAATTTGAGACCCAATCAGATAAGAGCGAAATTTGTCAAGTGCAAATATTACTGCAAGTAGCTCTTTTTCAGTTGTTGAATAATTCATTTGAGCACTATTTAAAGTTCTACTTGCATAATAAATGACACAAGGCTTTTTGTCCCTTCGTTGGCCCAAAACAGCTCCAACAGCATAATCACTAGCGTCACACATGATCTCAAATGGTAAATTCCAATCAGGTGATCGCATAATAGGAGCTGAAATCAACATACCTTTTAGCTTTGTAAAAGCTAACTCACAATCATCAGTCCATGCAAAAGAATTTTCTTTTGACAATAAATTGCACAAAGGTCTAGAAATTTTGCTGAAGTCTTTAATGAACCTCCTGTAAAAACCTGCATGACCTAGAAAAGATCTGATATCCCTGATGTTCTTTGGGATGGGCAAGTTAGAAATTAATTCAATTTTGGCCTTGTCCACTTCCATACCTTGAGAAGATACAATGTGACCAAGAACAATCCCTTGAGTGACCATAAAATGACACTTTTCCCAGTTCAAAATCAAATTCTTTTCTTTGCATCTGATCAGCACTTTTTCCAAATGAGTCAAACATTCATCAAATGAATTACCAAAAATAGAAAAGTCATCCATGAATATTTCAACAAAACGCTCTACCATGTCACTGAATATACTCATCATGCATCTTTGAAATGTGGCAGGAGCATTACAAAGTCCGAATGGCATCCTTCGATATGCAAAGGTACCAAATGGACATGTAAAAGTGGTCTTTTCTTGATCTTCAGGAGCAATCTCAATTTGGTTATATCCAGAATAACCATCTAGGAAGCAATAAAATTTATGGCCCGCTACACGTTCAATGATTTGATCCATGAATGGTAGGGGAAAATGATCCTTCTGGTGACAGAATTTAGTTTTCTGTAGTCAATGCACACACGCCAACCAGTAGTAACTCTAGTTGGGATCAATTCATTGTTAGCATTCTTAACTACAGTCACACCAGATTTCTTGGGTACCACCTGCGTAGGACTAACCCATTTGCTGTCAGAAATAGGGTAAATGATCCCTACATCCAGAAGTTTTAACACCTCTGCTTTAACAACCTCTTTCATATTGGGGTTCAGTCTACGTTGCATTTCTCTAGAGGGCTTGGAATTGTCCTCTAGATATATCCTGTGGGTACAAATCAAAGGACTGATACCTTTGATGTCAGCTATGGTCCATCCTATTGCCTCTTTGTGTTCAATGAGAACACCAATTAATTTTTTCTCCTGAATTCATCAAGTTTTGATGAGATGACCACTGGTAATGTCTCTGCTTGGTCTAAAAATGCATATTTGAGATCAGCAGGTAGAGGTTTCAAGTCGAGTTTTGGTGTTTGCACACTTGAGGGGAGAGACACGACATCATGAGGTGGTAATTCCTCAAAACATGTTCTCCATTTATCAGTGTCCATTATAGGAGTAGATTCTAGCAAAAAATTCATAGATGCAAGCACAGAATCATCATCAAAATTTTTACCATGAACCAAACAAGCCTCAAGGGGGTCAGAATAAATTGACAAATCAAATTCATTTTGCACAAGAGTTTGAATCAAATTGACTTCATGCACATCATCATCATCACCAGGTTGTTTACAGATATTAAAAATATTCAACTCCAAAGTCATGTTGCCAAAAGAAATTATCATCACACCACTCCTACAATTTATTAAAGCATTTGAGGTCGCAAGGAATGGCCTACCCAAAATTATAGGAATTTGAGTGCAAACATCAAAGACAGGTTCTGTATCCAAAACAATGAAATCCACTGGAAAATAAAATTTTCCTACTTGCACTAGCACATCCTCAACTATTCCTCTCGGTAGCTTAATTGAACGATCAGCAAGTTGGAGTGTTACCTTGGTGGGTTTAAGTTCACCAAGACCCAACTGCTCATATACCGAGTAGGGTAGGAGGTTAACACTGGCTCCAAGGTCAAGTAGAGCTTTTTCAATTTTAAAATTTCCTATCACGCAAGAAATGGTTGGACAACCCGGGTCTTTGTACTTTGGTGGAGAATTGTTCTGAAGAATTGCGCTTACCTGCTCAGTTAGGAAATGTAATATCCGAGTCTTACTACGTGAGTCGTTACGTCATTTTATTTTAATCCCTAAGTTGAATATTTTCATGAAAAGATTTTATTATTTTTGTATTCCAATTATTTATATTAAGTTGGGTGTGTTTTATTTTAGGTGATTTATTAAAATGAGTTAAAAGTATATTTTATACCTTTAATACTTTTCTTTTAAGTCCTTCACTTTGGATTAATTATAGATTTGGCCCTTTAATTCTAAGCCATTGGATGAGTAGGTGGGAGGATTATCTAATAAGGTTTAATCTTGGACATCCAACCAAGGATAAGCTTTGACTACTTATCTTAATAGCTTCCGTTGGTTTAAAGAATGAAGCAATCAATACAAGTTCATATCTACAAGTCCATATCTACAAGTTCATATCTATAAGTCCATATCTACAAGTTCATATCTACAAGTCCATATCTACCTAACTAATTAGGTTTAATCCAAAAGCTTCCGTTGGTTTAAGGCAAATGGTCTTGAAATCCTTTTCTCTTCTTCAATCTAGCGACAACCCTCATTCTTCTCATTCTCTCTTTATTTCTTTTACAACTCAAGAGAAAAACCAAGGTACTTATCCATTTCTTGAACCGTGAGAGCTTCCAACAAAGGAAGAAAGAAAACTTCTTTCCCCAATCCGTGTTCTATACTCTTTCTTACCACTTTGAAGTTGTTTTTAGTTGGAATTTCAAGTTGTTTCATCCATCAAGAAGTGAAGGAAATAGGGGTAAGAGATTTCTAACTTATTTCTTAGTATAGATGATATATGGGTTTTGAAATACATAAACCATCCTATATATATATATGTTCTGTTTTAAGTGATTAAACACATGAAAGTTGTTTTAATATTCTGTTTTTGTGTATATATATGTATATGTTCTGTTTTAAGTGATTAAACACATGAAAGTTGTTTTAATATTCTGTTTTTGTGTATATATATGTATATGTTCTGTTTTAAGTGATTAAACACATGAAAGTTGTTTTAATATTCTGTTTTTGTGTTATATGTATATTTAAGTGATTCATAGTTGTTTTATTCTTTTTTATATGTATATGTTCTGTAGTGATTAAACACATGAAAGTTGTTTTAATATTCTGTTTTTGTGTATATATATGTATATGTTCTGTTTTGAGTGATTAAACACATGAAAGTTGTTTTAATATTCTGTTTTGTATATGTATATATATATGTGCTCTGTTTTAAGTGATTTAAAATGCATAGATGGGGTTGTTTTAATGTTATGTTTTCTTCTATAAGAGGCTAGATGTATTAAGATTATTTTGGCTATATGTAATTTTATAAGTTGTTTTAAAAAGGGGTTGTTAAATGATTTAACTATAAACTTTGAGGTTAAGGGTTTGAATTACTTAATGGATTATCTTAATTATTTTCCTATGTTATGCCTTACTAAATAATATGTGTTAACTAGGTTAGTTATCTTCTTATATTACTTTTGTAAGGTTTTGTTGGGAGGGTAATCATTTGAAGTAACGTTAAGGATATAAAACGACGTTAGGTTTATAATATTGTAGTTTATCGTTAAGTGGATGCTTAAAGGATGTTGGATGAGTATTAACACACTTGTTATTTATTGGATTAGGATTCACTGAAGTTGAAGAGATTTCAACGGGTCAAGGTAAGTAGTCTATGACCATGCGCCCACGCCAAGTCTCTTGTGGAAGAATATATCTCTATCTCTTTCCAAACGTTCCTCTAATTAAAGAATAAAGAATTTATATTATGTACAAGCCTTTCTTGGTAGCCCCTGTTAAGCATCCTATTAATTATAATTGTTTGTATGTGTATATAGTAATGCATGCACGTAGATTCTAAGTCATGGAATTTTCATACATGCTCCTTGAAATAATTAAGGTTCTATTTATATGTAAGCATGACATGAAATGCTAATTTCCAAAATAAATGCATATGCATTGAACTAAGAAAGATAATGAAAATGATTGATTTCAAAGAAAGAAAAGAATGGAATGAAGGTTAATGATATGAAAATATGTAATGGCCATATGAAGGAAAGGGTACCAAAGAAATGGGCAGATTGCAATGCCGGGTAAGTAGTATTGGTAGTGCACCCAGTGCTGCTCCCTGACAGAAAGGGGTTCCTAACCTGTGGCCACGGGTGGAATCCAGGTCCAATAGGACCGCTAACCCCAAACACACGGGGCGTAATAGTGTGTTGGCCAAAAGAAAGTGAAAGATTAAATTTAGTGTATGCATGAAGATATGATATATATAAGTATGTATGAAAATAAGAAATAAAGATTTGGCATAAAAGTATGAAGTGAGTATATGCATGATAGTAAGAAGTAAGTGTATGCATCCACTTTCCAGCTTGTAGTGGATCCTCGTCTCCAGTGAAGTGTGGAGTCCTATGCGCCAGAAGCGCTCATACGTGCACCCCGCTTGCACTCCTCCACTGGACCCTCCTGGTAGTAGCCATGGCCCTCCTTGTTGCCAAGGCCCTCCTTGTTGCCAAGCCCCTCCTTGCTGCCAAGGTCCTCCTTGTTGCGGCCAAGGACCTCCAGGTTGTGGGCTAGGCACTCCTTGCTGAGGCCTAAAATTTTGCTGCATAAATTCCGTCATTTGCCGTATAGCTTGGGCAATAGAATCATCTCTCTGAGTATCGTCCCGTGGCCCTTGTGTAGATTTCCTCGGTCTCACCATTTTTCCTGCCACCACAACCTTTGACCCCCTTTTAAGAAAACGAATAAAACCAATAACATAAAACCAAACCAAAACCAATCCACATGACAAGAAAACAAAAACAAATCAGCAGCAATAACATAACTAATTAAATAAAACAACCAAACAAGCTCAAATAAATTCAAAACAACTAAAACACGTCAAAAAGCAGTATTACTTAAAATAAATTTTAAAACACAACTTAAAAAAAACATTCTGGTACCTCTCCTATGGGACATGTGGTTTTACCCAGAGCCAAACCGCTCTGATACCACCTGTGGCGCCCCCAAAATCCCCACGTACGGATACGGGGAATTCGAGGCGCCCGGATGGTGACATCACGGGTCACCATCCTAACGACGAGTGCCAAGTGTGTGCAAGCGACACATGTGCACAAGAAGATACGCAGCGGATAGCAAAGTCAAATACTAAGTACCAGAATTTTTTCTTAAATAAAATACAAACGGTTCAAAGGCACATAATAAAATATTACATGATATAAATATTGTTTTAAAACTAAGTACAAAGCATAACTTCAAATCAGAACTCCGGCGGAGCCGCATCCTCGGGCTCAGCCTCCTCCTCCTCCTCGAACCTGCATCAAAATCTACGGTACCAAAAATGGTGCCGCAGGTAAGTAAAACCCAAACACCACTAGATAAAAGCATATTAAACTCAAACAAATAGTATGAATGAATGTCAATGCTCCAAAACTCATAAATCATATTTTCCACGCACGCCAAAAACCCATCTGGCTTAAAAACATAACCTTTAAAACCAAGCTTCGCCATTATCCCAGATAATGGCCCAAACCACCATTTTCCCCGAAAATGGATCACAAGACCATCGCCATTTTCCCAGAAAATGGCCCATATCCGAAAACCATGAAAACCAACCAATTATGCATGCACCATGATCTCCCCTAGGGATCATCCGCACACTCTGGCTCTGTGCCACACCGCAGGTAACGTCTACGCGTGTGACACCTACACGAGTGATGCCCAGACTCGCGCCTCCAACTCGCGCGTACCTGGCCAGGCCATCCTCTAGTCCCCGCCACTAAAAGGACCACGGAGTCGACACGACAGCGTTACCGTATCGTGCGATCCGGTCGTCGCCCGGCGACAACCCAGGGGATGTCACTCAGTATTATCCACTCCCGAGTGACCAGAGGAGCTCCACCGAGATAATAACCCATCCCGGCTTGGGCTCGTGATACGCACACTCCCAAAAACCATTTACGCCAATAAAACATGATTTTATCCAATAAAATAAAATACAAGTGCATGCATCATGTAAATGCCAATTTCAATGCTCGACAAATAAATTCAACCATAGCACAACAAATCAAGCAACTCCGTCCTCCATCCATCCGACCCCCGAACTCCTCGGACTCAGTCCGGAATCAGCGAACCAACCAAATAATTTATTGAAAGAGTAAAATACATTTAAATCTAAAAGTAGCGTTTGGAAAATACTTACAGCGCTATATAGGATTTTTAGAAGATTCGGCGCGAAGCGAACGGCGATGCGAAAGCAACGTAACAGTGCAAATGCACTGTTCCCGTGGGTCGCAAAATACCCACTTTTGACCGGGGACAAACCAAGACACCAAATTGATAGGGAATGGTCTAGGGATGTTTATGAAGCTAGTGGAAGTGAGTTTTGGCCGTGGGTGGCGGCGAAAACGCCGGTAGGGGCGGAAAAAGGGCAAATCGGAGTTGAGCTCGTGGGAGCCGCTCCGGTGACCGTTTGAGGCCGGGGATGGGTGGGTTAGGTCGGCAAGGAGTAGGGGAAGAAGTGGTGAAGAGGTGGTGGCCGGAGGTGGAGCGACGGCGGCGGATCGAGCCACAAACCGTGCGGCTTTTTGGGCGTTTTCCGGCCAAACGGCCGGCCGGTTGGGGCTGGGAGTTGGGGGGAGTGATCACCGGCCGGAGGGGAGTCGACCGGCAGGGGTGGCGTCGGGCACGACGCCGGCGAACGGCGGGCCTGGGTGGGGAAGGCTTTCCGGCGTGGGTGAGGAGAGAGAGAGAAAGAGAGGGACGCGGGGAGAGAGAGAGAACCGAACGGGAGAGGAAGAAAAAAGGGAAAAAAGAAAAAAGAGAAAAAAGAAAAAGAAGAGGAAAAGAAAAGAAAAAAGAAAAAGATGAAGGAAATTAATGAGGTCCAGTCCTCACGTCGGAAGTCCAAAGACTGATCAGCCGAAAACGGTAAAAACATAAAACGATTAAAATAAATTAACACTACATCAAATAAATAAATAAACACCAATAAAATATTTTAAACACATCAATAAGCTAAAATAAAATAAATAACTAGTAAAAACCAATTATTTAAATTTTTAAAACCAAAAACAAGCCAAAATAAATTAAATCACAATTTAAATCCAACAGCCAATAAAATCCATTTAAAACTCGATAATTTAAAATAAAAGCACTATAAAATATTTAATTAAATTAAAATATTCCTTCAGTGAAAATACACATAAAAGCGGGTCATCACACCAGGTACAGAGGAATCTGCTGAGGAGTTG
This sequence comes from Carya cathayensis, assembly GCA_011037825.1. NCBI lineage: Eukaryota > Viridiplantae > Streptophyta > Magnoliopsida > Fagales > Juglandaceae > Carya > Carya cathayensis. The sequence continues at coordinate 188,987 of QGSO01000245.1, read as the reverse complement.
GGTAGTGCTGAGGAGGGAGAGGCTGATGTTTAGTAGTCCCTGCATAGTTTGGTTCTTTATAATGTGTGTTTTATGGTGAGGTTATGGAAACTTATCATGTTTAAAGTTAGTAGGAACTGAGTTCCTTTTTATTTAAGGTTGTTATGTTAAATAAATGGATGACGGACTCTGCGAGTCCTTTGTAAAGAAATATAAAGGTATGTCTATTAGATGTTTCTTTCAAAAAAAAAAAATAATAATAATAATAATATAAATAAATAATAATAATAATAACACTAATAACAATATGGGCATTCATTTAGAAATAAATTTATTGATATAATAGGAAAAAGAACAAGTACGGGATCACAGGCTCGCTCTTGATAGGGTGGGGTTGTGACAGGAAAGCCTTCTTCTGCACCTTCATCGTACGCTTTACTGTGCATAGATCTTTCAAAAATTTAGCATACGATGGAATCTAGTTTATTGCATCCAACAAAGGAATATTGATTTTTACCTGCTTGAAAATTTCAAGAATATCAGTATTCTGAACCAACTTGGGAGAATGTTGCAACCTTTGGGGAAATGGAGCAGGTATTGCGGCTTTCACCGGCATATCTAGCTCAACTTTCTCAAGTTCACCATCACTCTTGGAATTTAAAGAGTTGTTGGTCTCATCAACTTTCGTTGTTGAAATACTCTTATCAATTATTTTTCCACTGCGTAGAGTGGTGATGGACTTGGCATGTTCAAATTTTAAATCAGAGGGATTTGAATTTCTTACCTCAAATTTACCTTTGGGATTCGGCTGAGGTTGAGCAGGAAACTTACCCTTTTCTTGAGCTTGCAATGCAGATGTCAAGTCGCTAATAGAACTTCTCATCTCAGTAATGGCCTGCATTGTCTGAGTGTTGATATTGGCTTGTCCCTGCATAAAAGTTTGTAATGTCTCCTCAAGGCTTTTCTTATGTGGAGGCACATAAGGTGTAGATGAAGAAGGCCCTTGAGGATTTTGATTTGAATTGAATCGTTCCTCCAACTAAAGTTGGGGTGATTTCTCCATCCAGGATTATATGTTTCCGAATAAGGGGAAGAAAATGGTCTCCTATAAGAATTCATGACATTTGCTTGTTCATGCAACACCTCTTTAAAAGCAGGGATTGTTGGACAATCCTGAGTTAGTGTCCACTAATCTCACAAATGCCACAATTTTCTTCTTCTTTTTCAATGGCCTTAGCCGAATTTACCTTCCTAAGTTCCATGGCTTCGACTTTTCTTGTCAAGACTTGTTATCCTAGCATTCACATCATCATTTCCTTTAAGAACATACATACCTCTTGAGACATGGCATCTGAGTTTGGGCTTATTTGACCGATCAGAACGATCTGTGTTTCCCAAGATTGGGCATTTTCAGCTAATTGGTCAAAATAATCCCAAGCATCATCAGGATCTTTATTTAAAAATTCACCATTACACATCATTTCTACAAACTGGCGCATCTGAGATGTTAAACCTTCATAGAAAAAACTAATGGTGCGCCAAGTCTCATAGCCATGATGTGGACAAGTTAGCAACATTTGATCCAAACATAATCAAAGAACCAATCCATTCAATAGAAAAAGCATGACTGAATCCATAAATAGAATAAATTCTATGATTATTCGGAGAATAAAACATCAACGATGAATTGAGAATGATAAAACAAAAGAGTTTTAGTAATTGAAGATCAAATACATAAATTAAAAATAAATTAAAAATACCATCTAATGTGCAAGTTCATCCCTAGCCCTACTTGAGAATTTAGTTACCCATAAATATACTGGACAACAAAAATCTCCAGAGAAAACTGAAGCGAACGGTGGCAATGGAAGTGATTTTCTCCTCTCTTCAGATCTGCCTCTTGTGCCTCCTCCTCCCCTTTATTTCGTGCTAATAATATCCTTATATAGGGTAGGAAAGAAACCCTAATGTCATCTTAATTTCCGCATAAAAAAATCGCCTAAATTTTAGGACTTATCTTGGCAGCATGTACATGCTCCAGGATTTCGAATTTGGAAATCCTTATTAGAGGAAAATTTATAGCCCTTTAAGATATCTTTCTAACGCATCAAGAATCACATCAATCCAATATGTGAGTGAAAAGTTACGGTCAAAATACTAAAGTATATCCAGACTGTCTTCTAGCGAATTTCGGATCTGGACTTCTTGTGGTTTCCTTTTGTGATTTCTTTTTCTTTTCTTCCAAATTGCTCTCAAACCCCATGAAAGTCCTCCTTTGAATATGACTGGGCTTGACTTGATCTTTTATAAACTCTGAAATTAAACATAAAAAAATGCTTAGGAGTATCCAAATGTAAATAGAAACTCAATTCAAGAATACACATTAATTCCTATGATTTCTATTCACATTTTAGTATTTTAATCTAATAATAGGGTATTTAGAGTGCACTTTCGCACACTCATCAGGAAGCGTAAGAGACTAGCTCCCCAGATAGCTAAGGAGACTCCGAAGATGCATGAGGGCTCTCTGAAGCCATCCATTTTGGAGAGGTTGGAAGCCGTCGACCGGTTTATCATTAAAGTACTACAGCTCTTCGAGGAGCTAAGAACAATTTTGAACCAGGACAAGGCCAAGTTGGATCGGCCTTGCCAGAAGATGTTTTGATTCGGGGCCACTAAGATTATGAAGATAGAATGCTTGTTTTGATGACAGTGAAATGTTGATCCCCATGTTTTTAGGAGTTATTGAAACGATTATGTTTTTTTTTTTTTGAAAGATTTCATAAATCTGCTATTTTGGAATTTTGTGCTTCGGTACCATGATATATATTTTATTCTATTTGACCTGAGTAGAATTTTCGCTACAATACATTACATACTGCTAGATTAATAGGTGCATTGCATCTTAACGGTCATGTACGATGAGTATATAGCCTTGTATTATATGCCTCAACGTTTTGATCACCATCCAATCCCAAATGGGAGCTGAGGGCGTCACACAAGGTTAGCTGCCCCCATTCATGACAGATGAAGATGCAATGCACCTAGCATGCATCTAGCAATATGCAATATTCCTAACATAATTTTTTTTTCTTGAGTAATACTATATACCGATATGACATATCCCAAAGTAACATAAGCATACTTCACAATCATATAATAATACCCAAAAGTTATAGTGTGTTGCGCCTAAACTTTAACTCAAATTAATGAACCAAAAATTAGTGCAGTTTTACCTGCAAGTATACAGGTGTTGTAGTACCTTACAGGATCGAATCCACAGGGATTGACTAATGTGAAAAATTCTCTCAAACAAATGAAAATAAAATACTAAAAGAGATGCGCGATTGAAACTAAAATGAAGTTATTGAGATAATGATTTTTGACGTAACAAAATAAGACTAAAATGATAAGCTGTGTTGATATGGAAAAAGACTAAGGTTTCGAGGATCCGTTTAATAATTTAAAATATTGTTTCCGATCGAATTACTTCAATTAAACTAGAATAATGATTCCGTTTAATTGGAAAATTTAGCATTTAAGATCAAGAAAATAATTACTAATGATTGAGCTTGAGCGATCGATGATTAAAAAAAACTTACAAATCTATTTGGCTATCACAGGGATTTCTCAAGCATTTACTGTATTCGGAAATCACAATAAATCAAGAAAAATATATAGATAATCAAATTATCCAATAATAAAATCATTCAATCGATTAAACTCACAAAATAAATTTGTCGTCGATCCGAAAACAATTTTCAAATTATTAAACTTCACCTCTAACCTTAGTATGAAAATTTAGCCAACCATGTTCATCACAAGTGCTATAAAAATTAAGTAAACATTATCCATGATAAAATTAAAATAAAACACAATAAAATGAAAACAAATTAGATCATAAAACAAGAAATTGAACCAAAAATAACTCCCCTAAAAACCGGTCCGTTTCACGGCTCTTCTTTCCGTCCAAACTAGTCCGTTTGTTTTCCACATGAAAAACCGTCCGAACATATATAATCCTTCACGTAAACACCTTTACGTAAGAAAAAAAATAAACTCCAGGTCTGCGTCTCCTCTCACCAGCCAGAACCCACTTCCTTCACGTCCAAACCAGCCCTGCAAGATGACAAGAAATAGCATACAGTACGTCCAACAGATGGTTCCGTAGTTGCCGAAAAAACGCCAGATGAAGTCCCCGCCGTGAAGCTTTTTTTTCCTCTTGTTTTTACGTAAAACACCCAGATTTTATTTCCGTTCAAGTCTCAGCTGCTCTTCTGTCCCAGTATGAGCCTCCAAAATAATTCCCAGGTGAAGTGTTCCCTGGTCTCAGCCCGTCCGAAAGCTTTTCCTCTCTCACCCGAAAGCCTCTGTTTCTTTGCTCTGAAAACAGAGTTGAAAATTCAACCCGTGGCTCCTCCTCTCCGAATGTTTCAGTCCGTTCGGAAGCTTTTCACTCCTCTCTTTCTTTTTTTCTCTTTGTTTGATTTCTGTCCGAAGCTCCCCCTGCTCTCCGCAGCTCTCTATATTTTTTCTCTTCTTCTTTTTTTTCGTAAGCTTCCTCTAACGTAAACTCCTTATACGTTAAAAACTCCCTGGTTCTCACGTTCCAGTTCCAACGTAAAACTCTCTCCTCTCCCTTTTCTCACGTCTCCCTCTAGCTATCCTCTTCTCTTCTATTTTTCATGCACAGACCCTCCTTCTTTCTCTCCACTCTTCACTCAATTTAATACCTCCATTTTTTCACTCCCACACGTCTCTCTCTCCACTTAAATCCCACACGTCTCTCCTCTCTTTCAACACCTAATCTTCTTATCCAATTTCTGCCCGTCTCTCTCACGTTCAACTCTAGCCGAAATCATCACTTTTCTTCTTTCTTTTTTTCTCTTGTTTGCCATAAAACCTCTTTGTTTGTGCATGTGTATGGTTTCTGCAAGTGCTGCTTTCCTTGCATCCGTGAGCTGTGAGCTGTTTTGTGAATGATGCTGTCCGAATGCAGGTTTTCTTCACGTGTAGCTGCCGTTTTCTTTTTCTGCCCGTCTCTCTCTTTCTTTTCCTCACCCAACGTATGACTTCTAGTCGAGGAAGCAAATATCAACTTGGTTCCGTCTTCTGTACGTCCGTAAACTCCCTCAATTTTTGGCTTTCCGTATTGCTTCCATCTGCTAGCTCCCCTTTCCGTTTATGTTGACAACATGGTTGCATGCAGTTGCCCTTTTTGTTCGCCGTCCTGTCGCATTATTTTAGAGGAAAAGCTTTCTTTGATCTTCACTTTTAATTTCCACATCGCTTGCCGACAATTCTTTTACATTCAAAGTCTTCAACATTTTTTCTTTTTTCAGCAACTCTACTTTGAAAGACTCGCAAAGCATGCACTTTTGGTCCGAGCCGGATCTCGTGAATTTTATTTATGCTGTAAATAAAGAAATAACACTCGAAATAAATTGAAAAGAAAATAAATTATTAAAAATATATTATATATGTGAGGAAATATTTTTCAATTAAATCATAGTTATAAAATTAAGCATAAACATGATATTAATTAATGAAAAATCACAACTCGAATTTATGCTTATTAACTATTTTTCCATCTAAAACCAATAATAATATCACGAAGCAGTTGAAATGCATTGGTTTTAAATAGCTAAAATATGCAATTTTTCAGCTCAAACATAGTGCTTGTCCAAAAGGTCTGTAACAACATGAGTACTAGAGACAGTGCTCTTTAAGTACATTAATAAACTATCATAACTACTATGCTAGCGCGATGAGTAGCTTGCGCAACTTGGATAAGATATCCATATAATCCTATCTAAGAATTGGAGCATTGAAGTGATGAGCTACTTGTCATCGTGTCATGATCTAATTGACCTCTTCTAGGGGATCCTCTGCTGATTTTCTAGGTCCTAACACATGATCTACCATATCGATGGAAATGGTAGTTGGAAATAATAAGTGAGATTTGATTACAATCTCAGCAAGTTAACAATAAACTTAAACTAGCAGTTTACATATGCATGCATGACAATAAAAAGACATGAATGCTGATGTGAATGCGAATGAATATGACATGACTTGGCAAATAGTTTGACATATGCTAAAATAACTTGGAAACTGACATGGACTGAACTAATATAACTGTAACTGACTTGAACTGAACTTAAACGTGAATTAAATATGACGTGAACTGAAACTAAACATGAATTTGAAATCTTGTTCCATAAATAAACTAGTTAATTAAACATGACATGTGGATGCCACATAAGTCCCTTTGAGAGCTGTGTGCGTACGTTAACATACACATCACACCACAGGTATCTATACTTGCTGTGAGTACATAATGTATGCATCCCATAACAGGTATTTGTACCTGCTATGAGTACATATAACATGTAATTGAATTGTAGTTGGCACCACTAGTGTGAGTGCCTAACTGCGCTCCAGAAACCAGTTACTTAGGTCTTATTCAAAACCTATTAACGGTACATTGTCAACCTAGAAAATTTCACACCAGATAAGCACTCTAACTTGAACAATGAAATTCCACTAGAATAATATACCCCATCGGGGTACTTGGGGTTGTGATTAACATAAAAGACTGCTAACTTGAAAATACTGTTTTTCATGACATACTATATACATGCAATATCACGTGACGTGAAATAAAATGACAAATGATATAGCATACATGACGTGTAATAGTTTAATATGACATGATATGTATATAAGCATAACAAACATATGATGGTTTCTTACTACCATACATACACAAGTATCCTGAAAGTAAATTAGAGACCAACTTACTGTGACTGTAGCATAACATACGTAAATGAATGTTAAAGAGTGTGGACTGAAATGAGATAATTCCTAAGGGTTAGAATATCCCAATAAATACTTAGAAATATAAAACGTAATAACTTATGGCAAAATTACCATTTTACCCCTTTGTATTTGGGTAAATGACCATTTTACCCCTAAATTAAGGATTTCACATACGAACTCCAAATTATACCAAAATTTACATTCCTCATATAAATTTTGTCCTAAAACAAAATAAAACATCAGGAAAATTTATAACAATACCCAACCATATAAACCAAATAATGGCCGAAACAAACTTAAGGCAAAAATTCTTGATTTTTGTTACAATTCTTTCAAACTTCAAACCACATACTCAACTCGATTTATGCAACATTTAAAAATTATATCCTATATTTTAAAAGATCATACTAAGACCCCAAAATATAAATTTTACAAAAGGCGTAAACTCCTCATGCTAAGAAATTGTTAAAACACCAAGTAAATAACTCTTTTATGCACTTGGACTATTTCCCTTCCAATAAACTCTAAAGAGTCCAAAAGTCCATAAACTCAATATTAACATGCTTATTTATCTTACCTAATTTATAAACATGCCTTGAAAATCAACCAAGAACACAAAATAAACATTTAAACTACTTGGCATGCTAATATGGTCCAAACCGAGAACCATGTGTTCTTGACTTAAAACACACACTCCAAATTTGAAATATTCAACAATTAATCCTCAAAGAACAAAACTAGATAATGCTTAATCAAGTCCTAAACTTGATCCTATGATAAAATCCAAAAATCATATGGCAAAAGTTTCGTAAAAACTTCAAGCAACCCAAAAGCTTCAATATTTAGCCATACCCAAACCTTTCCATGCACAACATGCTTCCAATAATTATTCAAACAAAATCTCTTAAACAACAACCTCCTAAAATCTAAATAAAAGTCTTATGAACATCATATAAGAATTTCATATCCACTGGAACAGGTTTTAAGAACCAAACATCATCAAAATCTCAAACCATAAATTGTTTTGTGTGTTCCAGCTTCAACTCCAAAGAAAATAAGTATAACTTCTTAATAAAAATAATAACATGCTTTGAATCAACTAATAACATATATAAAAACGTGTTATAATTTCATCATATCAATACCAGGTCCAAAATTTAACAAAAAGTTCATCATAATATCAAGATCTTACAGCATCATACAATTTGTGACCCAGTATGACCGTTGGATGTTCAAACTCACTTTTCGCCAACCAAAACTCCATGAAAAATTACACAAAATACATAATAGAAACTATACTCAAATAATAACAATTCATAGGAAGGTAGTTGCTTGAGAATCAATTTACATTAAGAGTGGGAAATTAATGTAAATTAATACACAACCAATCACATTAGTAGAATGTACAAAAAAGTACTAAAAAATGACTGCACATAGAATTTTTGACATCCATATATTACAAATATAAACACTTTTTTAATTTTTAATTTTCAACTTTTTCATATAATCATTACCTAATTGTTACAATTTTCCCAAACTTTCAAATAAAATATAAAAAACAATTCAATTTTTTTAAATTTTTTTAAAAAATAATATTCTAATAATATTTTAATTTTATAATATTTTTATTCAATTTTTTCTTTAATTTTCTAAAACCTCATAAAATATTTTAACTCAAATTATTTTTAATTCAGCAGTCATCTTATCTCAATTCAAATACTTTATTACTATTTACAAACTATTTAAATCTACTATTTAAATCAACTCAAATTCAATTTAAACAAAATTGAATCTAAACTTCAATAAACTCACAATTCAGTACTCCATTAATTCTATTATAAAAAATAAAATAAAAAAACTAAAACTAATCCCCCGGAGGGAAGGGGGGGATGGTGAGGGATGTGTAAGTCTTTAATCAGCCAACACATGGCATTAATATCCAACAAATCGAAAGTTGATGTACATACTAAGAGTATTGGCATTGACTTCATTAAAGCCATCTTTAAAATTTGATGAAAAAGTACAACTTTTCCATAAATTCAAACCTTCCTATCTATAATCTCACATTGGATTAGCCATTTGATTCGTCAAAATAATAATATAATATTATTTTTAATAATAATATTTTAAAAAATATAATTTTTTTCATATTTTACAATTATACTAATCATATGTACATTAATAATTTAATTTGAGATTTAAATTATTGTTTCGTAACTAATTTTTTTCCAACCCTTTTTCTCCAAGTAATTATATATACAATTTTTGTTTTTGAAAAATTTATATACAATTAATGAAACAAACATATACATCTACAAGTAATAAAATAATATGATAGATGCTAAACAGTGAGTCGCTAAAGATGAAGGTGAAACTAAATTTACTGTAGCTCAGAGTTTGAGTTTTAGCTTTTACCGAATCCAATGCCAACGTTTTAACCTCCAAACCATTCAAATTTTGAAGTTTTCTTCATTTTACCGAGACCAATGCCAATAGCCTAACGCCACGTTTCAATCTTATCATAGTTAGTTTTTTTAAATATATTTATTAAAAGAAATAAATAATACAATATAAGTGTTATATAATTATTTTTTTAAAAAATTAATAAATAGCATGTTAAAGAAATTAATTTTTCAATAATAAGTCATACTCTTTTTTAAAATAAATAGAGCACTGTTACTCATAAGCTTCATACATCACACACCTCATTTTTTTTTATTTTTTTAAATTTATTCTTTTTAAATTAATTCAATTTTTCTATTTATTATTTATATATCAAATATTTTAAAAAATTAAAAAAATAGTATGTAGTTTATAGAGTTATGTTTAAAATTTTTCAAATAATTATGCAATATTTATTTTTTACGCATTCTACACTATAAAAGGCATCAATACATGCTTGTAAAAATTAAAAATAGAGGTCTCCAATTACAAAAATGCCCGAACCTGATAATCGATTTAGAACTTTTGATAAAAATCTTTAAAAAGATTCGGTCCAAGAGTGAAGGAAAGAAATAAAGATATGACAATGGGAATGGCATATCTGTGTTTCTACATACATGTTTATTGTTTCGTGAAAAGCGAGAGGGAACAAACGGATAAGCTCCGTACGAGTCTTTGAGAGTTGAGAAGCCTAGGCAACTACCCAGACAGCCTAGGCAACTACCCAGACAGATAACGGGTCGTATGCTCTGTCGGCATGGTCATGCTAGCAACCCCTGCGTACGTTAGCACAAAGCCCTTAACCTGCCCTCTTTCTCCCGTCGCCAAAGCCCAGAGGAAATTGCCTCCAGTGAAGTGCGCATTGTCACCCCCAAAATGGCGGGAGAGCAGGCGATTGATCTCCATCTCCTTCGTCCTCTCCCACTTGTTCTCTATCCCCAACTGTAAGCCTCACACTACTCTTTTTTCTCGGCTCCTTTTAAAAATGTTACTGTAGTTAACCCTCTGTTTGGTTGTCGAGAAAAGCAAATCCTGTAAGAGATAAACTAGCATAAGGCGGCGTTTGGACGTTTCTTCAAATTTAAATTTCTTTAGACTGCTTTTTCTTTGTAGACAAATAAGACGGCATCTAATCTGTTGGTAGTCGCTGCAGCTGAGGGTATAATATTAAGAGCTTTAGAATAAGAAAGGGTAATATGAAGAACAAAAGGGGCAAACTCTGCTTACTTATAGATTAAATCTTATATCAAAAAGAGATCGGAGCAGGGAAAAAAAAACAAGTAGGAACTTTTGTTTCTATTTTTATTTTAGAGTGTTACGTATTTCAGCTCAATTATGTGTCGCACATCACTTGTGAGAGGGACAATTTGATCAGGCGACAAGTCCATTGGCCATTTCAGCTCTATTTGAATTAGGCTTAATTTGAGTGTTGTTTCCTGCATTTTCTTGATAAGCATGCAGTTCTTTGCTTTTCATTATTGTTGTGGTTGTTGGTGTTGGTTTTTATTCTGTTTTGTTTTCTGGTAGATGCTATTGCGGGCAGCATTTTTGATAAATACGTGAAAAGGTAGTGACTATTGCATGGCTTCTTTTCCTCCTAATATTTGCTTGGTGAATCAATACTTGTTTTTTTAAAGCAGTTCAGTTCTAGGGATTACTTCGACGTTGATGGGAGTTTCATTATTCCTCAAGTCATCATTTCAGAACTTCAAAAGCTTGGGTCCTTGAAAGTTCTAATGCAACGATTCTTCATACGGAATGATCGAAGTCAATTTTGGTTTCAATCATTGTTTAAGTTCAGGGTTACGCTTTGAAATAATGTATCCTTGTCGATAATTCTTCTTCTGATACAATAACCAGGAAAAAACTAGACCCACTTGAGGTTTATGTGCCAGCTGTCATACTGACGCAATCACAGATCAAGGACTTAGGTATTTTTATTAACTGTTTTTGGCATCACCCTTTTGTTTGTATAGAGACTCATAGTTATCTGGCTTATGAATTTTATTCAAGGCCTTACTCTTTTGCATCTCTGGTGATGCTTTGACCATGGTATAATATGAATAGAATATCATCTAACTACTAATTCTTAGTGTGTATTCTTTCTTTAGAATCTTATCCAAATTTTCTTCATTTTTTGTTTTGATGCATGCAAGTTTGGTTTTCCATTTGAGGATTAATGTCTCTGTCTCTCAATTCTTGTGTCAGTGGTCATGTGTGTTGGTGCATGTCTTTACTTCTTTCTACTTTGTTGGATATTATTGTTGCTCCATTTTTACTTCCCCTTTTGCACATCAACTTTAAGCATTTCTCCCTCTAGTGTTTGGTTTGTTGAAGCATTGCACAAGGTGGGGAAAAATACAATTTGTAACCCCCAACCCATCTTGCATTTTTCTAATATACCACCCAAACTGCCACTCTTGAGATACTGTGCTTTAAATACCACTTATTCTCAAATAGCATCATCTATCAAATTATGACATTAAATCAGACAGAAAATGCAGCATATGTCTGACATGTGCCACATTCAGAGGTAAAATGATGGAAATGAACTTAGAGCCTAAAAAGATTTAAAAAGAAAGGGGGAGTGTGGATCTGCCCCCTCCTGGATTCATCCGCTCATGGCATTGGGAGGGACTAATCCAACCCCTCACGGGTATATCATGGAGAGCAGAGGGAGATCCGCCCCCAGGCTGATATGTTTACCTTCTTTCTAATTCATCTTGGGCCCTTTTTTCCTAAAAATAATACAATGTCATATTTGGAATTTCACATCCCAATATGACATCATGAGTCATTTTCTGTCCAATTTAACAGCAGAATTGGATGGGGCTGTTATCTGACGATAAGTGGTAGCCTGAGGGTGCATTATCTCAAAAGTGAGATTTTGGGTACCATATTGAGAAAGGCGTTGACAGTTTTGGAGTTGAAGTGTCTTTTTGCCCAAACGGTATAAAGATGGTGTGATAATACTTATATATTTTCTCCTAGTACAGAGAAATCTCTAGAAGCTGAGCAACCCCAATATGCTGCTTGCCGATCCCTACTACGCTCTGGCCCTGCGGCATCCCTTCGTGTAAATATTCGAGCTGTAAGTTGAGACTTCCTAGAACCTCTGTGCTAGACAATGCTGAGTAATGTTTTTCTGACTTCACTAGAATGCTTGGAGCCTTTGCATTTCTTTATGGTAGTTTTTGACTAGAAGACTGTCGTACTCTTACTAGAATGCGAGAAGGCTGTCTTAGATTTCTTCACTGTATGCTCCTTAAATATTACTCTTTTAGTAAGTGTATGGACCTCATGTATTCTGGTACTTCAAAAATCATTCTCAGTTCTAACAGCCACGAGTCTTCAAACCAAAGTCCTGTGTGGGTGCTTAATTGCAAGTCTCTTAAGATTTTTCCAATGATAATCTGATCAGCCATTCTGATCTAGTGCTCAAGAAGTTCAGTTAACGAGCCTTGCATTATGCTCGGGGACTATGTACTGCTTATTTTTAGTTTTCCTGCAATTCTTGTACATCGAAACAGTGATACCTTTTGTTGGTCCTTATTGTTATCTGACTGTTCTTATCATCATTGGTTATGAGATGATATATCCATTATCAATGCCCATGCTCTTCTATGTTTGCTTTAAGACAGTTCTTTTGTACGTCCTAGGCGCTTAGTAAATTTTGTTGGGACTGTAGGTGGCACAATATGCTTTGGACAACGGCAATGGTAACAGTGCTTCCAACAGTGTTGATCAATGCCTCAGGTATATCACTTATTTGATGAACATCGTTATGATTTTTAAGCAATTTATTTATGCAAAGGAGAGTAGGCATAGATTGTAGTTTATCCATAATCATGCCCTGCAATCTGATATACATAACAGTGGAAAATAGGGCCTGACAAACCTGTCTACCTAGAAAATCAAAACACTTAACAATGTGGTGTTTTGGAGGTGAGAGCCATTTTTCAGAAGTTGTAATCACTAGATTAATACCAAAGACCATTCTGGGGTACCTCGATATCCAACCCGCTGTTATAAAATCTTGTTCTGCTGGTCTAGGCAGTAAGCATTTAACTTCCATTTCACTCTTTCAGTTTTTCAAATAATAATATAAAATTTAATAAATAATCTCTTTCAAGATTGTTGGTGTTTTCTGTAACAGGAGTACTATAATCCCCCATTTTGGGGTTCATCAAAAGAACTGGCATGTCTTCGTCTTTCTAGTTCAAAAGTTACAGATGGTATCTTCAAATGTGATACTGTATGAAAGGAATTTTGTTTGTCAGGTTTTGGTTGCATGAGACTCAGATTTCACCGGCTAGTCCTCGTTTTTAAAATGGATGAAATTTGGGTATCTCACTTTTTGATTGCAAGTTTTTCTCATTTGAAGGCGTAGTTTTGCCTAAATAGCTAGTGTGGTTCATCTATGGAGATAAAATGCGTGCAGGTTCTCAGCACTGCCCTAGTTAATATTTTTGAATCAAACTCCCCGTCACTTTGAAGTTTGAAGTCATTATCAAGCGTCTGAGCTGCGCTCAGTTAGGAGGGTACCCTAAAATAACCTTATGCAGTTATAGGTAATGGAGTGTAAGCCTGGCAAGTCATGGCCCTTTGAATGGATACAGATCAGGTGTGCATGTTAATCTACCTAAGGCTTACCTTTAGTATGTTGATGCACTTGATGATGAATATTCTTAATTGAAAGATCCTTTTTTTATCCTTTTCTCGGTCCATTGGAGACCCCATTGGACCTATGGTTGCACCAGGAGAGACAGCCCTCTCCTTCTCTTGGTGACTGAGTTGCAAGGAGAATCTCTTTTTAAAAATATCTCTGCTAACACACATGACCAGGTCTGATTTTGTGATAGCCACAAGTTTACAATTGTCGTTGAACAAAACTCAAGTCTAGAAAAATCTCCATTTCTGCAGAGCATTGGAGGAACTTGATTCCTTACTTCTGCGTGCATCAAGAAATGATTCAGAAGCCTCGGTTGAATCAATGAAGGGAAAGATTAATATGGCCCTTAATGCTCTGGAAAGGTAAAATGCTTTGAGTAGATCATATATCGTCACTCAACACTGGCTTCTAGTATCTGTGCCACAATCTTCGTTTCAGTAGAATGCTTCACAAATTGACATGTACATAGCCAAGGAAGCTAAGGAGTTTTCCATCTTTCAGCCTCCTCCAAACTGTACCTTCTGATGTGCTTCAGAAGGGGAAGGCTGTAGCTGATTCTTATATGATTACAGAAGATGAACGTGAGATTTTGGACAAAGAAATGCAGCAGTTGGAGTCAATTTTATGATTTTTTTTTTTTCGTCCCCTTGAGGACTCAAATTCAGGAGATTATGTACCATGAATCTCTCCCAATACATGCAGTAATCTCTTAACTGTTCTATGATCACGTAAATTGGCATCCATGTATTGGGTGCAACAGCCTTCCACATGATCTCTGGATCTTGGATAAGTAGAATTGTATGCTGGATCTATGGGGATGAAGCAAATGCCAGATCAGCATGTGGGGTATCCTGCTAGGGCAGGCTGGGCAGCTAGTTGACTGTGGTGTTTTAGTTTTTATAATTCAAGTCAATGGATAGAAGAACTTAGACCCGTTGAGAAACTCATTTCAAGAACCTAAATTATATAAAAATTTAGACTCGTTGAAGAACCTGTCTCAAGAATCCAAATTATAAGGGAGGAACGTCACAAAGGTTGTGATTTACTTTTGATAAGTTTAAAAATTCAATTAAGAACAAGAGGAGATAAAATTAACTCACAATTAATAAAATTTATCAATTTTCATAAATTTTCATCTATACTCAAAAGGAGACAATAAAGAGTATTTAAACTAAAATTTCACAAAACCTAAGTAAAATAAAGTCCCATCTTCTTAAAATGCCTCTGAGTGAATAGTGATGAGGCTACAGGGTCGCGCTACAATAACTTAGCTACAGTAATCCCTCCTGAAATCCTAGTCCAACAAAATATTATCTTTCCCCACATGCCTTTAAGACATTCTTATAATAAACTCAATTATTCTAAACTAATAAAATAAGTCTTTTAAATGAATTAAATAAGTTGAAAGCCTTGAAGTGCTCAAAACTTTTAAGTCATGTTGTTGCCTTCTTCCATAACTTATATCAAATGAATCAAAACTGGATATTCATCCTTCAATCTTGAATGTTAGGCTCTTACTAGACACGTCCTAAGTAGATTATACCAATTCTTACATTGGTTGCTTGCTCTTCTTAACTCTCGATCTTGTAATTACCACATCTGTAACTTGCAAATGATCTCTAAGGCTCAATCCACCTTAGGGCCCATCATTCTCTCTCTCCTCTAAAGGATTCGACCTTGAATCCCCACATGCATCAAAGGAAAAAAGATCAGTAATATTGAAAATTGCAAAATTATGATACTTATCTGGAAGATCCACTTGATATGAATTATCATTTATTTTATCAAGAATTTGGAAAAGTCCATCCAAGCTACTTCTATCATCAACAGGTAAATGCATTAAATCGAAATGAATAAGTGGATTAAAGCCACAACAACTTCAAAATGTGAATAAGAAATAGTAGTATGCATGGTCCTATTATATACAAACTCTAATAATGACAAATGATACTCTCGCAAACGTTCATGCAACAATTCAATGAATGGAAAATGATACTCCCACACACGTTCATGAAAACATCTAAAGTCTTCCTTACTCTAAAATGACCACTCTAATTATATGCGATCTCAATGAATGGCAAACCATACTCCTTAAAGTGCTCATGCAATACACCTAAAATCTTCTTTACACTAAAGTGACCACTCAAACTATATGCAAACTCAATGAATGGGAAACAATACTCCCACCAATGGTCATGCAACAGGTCTAAATCTTCTTTACACCAAAATGATCCATTAAATCACATCCATGCACAAGCAACTCATGCATAAGACTAATATGCTTACAAAGTCTGTTCTCTTTAAACAAATACCAATCTAGTCTATAGAACTGACCAAACAATGCTTTCTCAGGTACTCCATACACACTAGCCAAGCCATCATCATTAGCATGTAATTTTTTATCATGTTCAAATCTCAATAATTTTGCATCTAAAATAAAGATAAGGACATACTTTCTTGATATTTCAACAACCACAAAATGTTCCTTACCTTATGTGTATTTGACTACATGAGGAAAAGTCTCAATACATTCCTTCCACTTAGTATGCATTCTAGTCAACAACTTACATTATCCTTTCAAGTGCGTCAACGTTCTTCAAAGAAAAGTCAGGTAGGGATTGTCGCACCTGACACAAAATCAATGTATTGCTCTATCTTTCTAATAGGTGGCAATCTACTAAACACTCTGTTAGGAATCATGACCTTATATCCCTACAACAAATAAACAATAACATTAGGCAAAGAGTCATTAAATTCGTTAGTATAAAAGCTTGCCTTAGTATAAAAACTCGTTTTTTTCTTTGTTTTTCTCACTTTCTTCACTCTCGTTTTTCTTTTCACTCTCCTCTTTCTCTTCACTCTTTTTTTTTCTTGAGATTTCAGCCTCACTCTCATTTCTTCTCTCTCATATTTCTCTCTCATTTTCAATCTCACTATTTCTTTCTTTTTCAATCTCACTCTCACTCTTTCTTTTTCACTCAACCTCCTTTTACTCTCTTTTTTTATCAATTTCAGTTTCTCTTTCTTTTTTGATCAACCTCACATTCACTCTTTCTTTTTTGATCAATCTTATTTTGCAACTTCAGTTGGTCCTCATGGACCTGTTTTGTGGTTAAAGGAGCAAGCTTGATTGTTTTGCCATCCTTTGCAAAGCTATATATATTCTTGACCCCATCATGAATCACCCTTCTATCATATTGTCATGGCCTCTCCAACAAAATATGGCCAACATGCATAAGCACTACATCATAAAGTACCTCATCCTTGTACTTTCCAATTGAAAAAAAAAAAATAACACTTGCTTATTTACCATAACCTCCTTACAATCATTCAACCACTGCAACTTGTATGGTCTAAAGTGTTTCAATGTAGTTAAATTCAATTTCTCTACTAAAGTAGTTCTAGCCAAATTAGTGCAACTCCCCCATCAATGATCATATTACATATCTTCTTGTTGATATGACATCTAATATGAAAAATATTCTCTCTGCTGCTCCATATTATCTATTTTAATTTGTGTATTGAGAGCATGCCTAGCAATAAGAGACTTAACATGCCCTTCATTCTCATACACATTCTCAATACTAGGCTCACATCTCCTCCTATCTTTCCCACCTTGCATATTTCTAATCACCGCACCTCGTTAATACATCATCTCCCTCACTTCCCCCAATATCAAATTCAACCTTTTAAACTTTTGTTGCATAGACCGCAATACAAAGAATGAATTGTCTGTCATCCCTTCGGTGTTGAGTCACTAATATGAGATATCGTAATGTGCTGCACAAAAAAAAAAAAATGTTAGTGGTAAAAACCTCACACACTGAATCCATCCCAAGTGAATTACATCCATCCTTGCATAGCTTCCTTGACTTTCTTAGCTCTCAATCTTGTGATTATTCCATTTGAAACTTGCAAATGGTCTTTAAGACTCAATACACCTTGGAGCCCATCAATCTTCAAACTAACATTCTAACATGTAGGTAAGAGGCTTAGTATCATCAAATAAATATTTCAAACCCATTGGGGTAAGATTAAACCACAAAAGATCTAACTTTTCTTAAAATATAAACTGTTTTTCCTCTTCCAGTTTCTAAGTTTCTAGATCTATGAAAATCTTTTATCAAAAGGTTGACAATGCAATTATCTTAAAGTCTACCCATCATAAATCCTGAGAAAAATAACTGGATGTAGCACAAGAAGGTAAATATACAGATCTTTTTTTAGTTAGATACCAATCTATAAGACAAAGCAACTAGAATACGTGCAAGGGGAGAGAAGGCAATTGATAACATTGCACCAATACTACCATCATGGCATATCAAGAAAAGAGAAGTGTTATAACTACAAAGAGAAAAAAATAAACTAACAAACTTATAGTTTGATCAAAATACAACGTTATTTCAAATGGGAAAATAGTACCAACACCTTTGTCAAATGTAATGTTATTTGATAAAAAGGCAATAAGAAAGTTGTCACGAAGGTGGTTTCTGGAATTGTCGAATAAATAGACTGTTTAGTAGGGGTATACTGTGGAGGACTAAGTTGAAGAAGTTACTGAGGATTTACTATCTCATGTTGTTAGTTGGGGAAGCATGGAGCTCTTGGAAAAGGAGAAGAAATCAGAGCTACGAGCGCTATCATATTGCACGATAGTGCGTTCTTCTGGTGGAGCTTGTAGAGCATTGCGCCGAGGAAGCTGTCTGGCACTTGAACTTGTTATCTACATTCGTTAATAACATTGCCTCTTATTTTTTAGATGAATAAAGTTAAATATGATCTATTAATGAATGGGATATAAGCGATAAAAATCTAGCAATATTGAATGATCACGTGAAAGTGTTATAGGGAACATTGATTGTAATAAGAAATTTATAATTTCGAAGAGATAATATAAATAAATAAAAATTAACGGCTTTAATTATTTATTCTACCCAAGCCATTATTTGCGTCATTTGAGGGGAAAAAGGCAGTTGGGTCCTTCAGAGTGCTACGCGAATAGGATGAGATGAGACTGAAAATTTTATCAACTCACTTCATTTGGAACTGTATGTATATCAAGGAGTAACTAAGGGAAAACAAATTTGGCTGGATCCGTAGTGAGGATTGGTGAGAACATTTTTCGATCATTGATAATAGAAAAAGATTTGAGGCATGGATCCGAACCTATGTCTGATTGAATTTAAGCTCGTAGGAAAAATTGAAAAAGATTGTATCCAGTTAATGCCGCTGCATTTGAATTTATGAAATGCTAGTAACCAACATATGTATAGAATATGCCCATTTACATTTCCTACCTTCTAGAAAACACTATAAGATATGAATTCTTGTTAATCTTCTATGACTAAACAACATATAGGATACATTGTCTATACTTTTTCCTTTACTTCTGCTTTGAAGCTTTTTGCTAACCACTTACTGATCTTCCCATGAAACATAAGTTGCAGGGTAATCCTCTGGTGTAATAAGTGCATAATGATGAGAAAAACCTTCACCAGAATCACGATCCGCACTGTTAATGAACAGAAAAAAATTCCTGTAAGAAAGCTCTCGGCAGAATCACAGTAAAGTATGAGTATTAGGAGAGAGTGGTTCAGGACCTTGGAAGCCTCTCACAATTTGCAGGAGTCCATCCAATTTGCTGCTTTTCGTTGTCATAAATCACCATTTTGTCTTGCAAAGATATGTCTGACAAATGAGAAAATAATTAGTGCAAACTGTAGCATTGTGTCTTTGTATGATAATCATCCAGAAGCATTTTGCTTTGAGGGCTTCTTACCTCCAATTATGTTTAGATTTTTGAGTCCTACTTCAGTGCCATTCAAAATTCCCAAGCATACATTGCCTTGTTTCTGAAAGTGAACTTGTTAGACATGTTTCACTATTTCTCTATCCACTATACTGCAGGAAACCCAACGAAAAATCAGAGAAAGCTATAAAAGGGATTTTCAGTAAGTGCTTACTGTAACAATAAGATATCCTTCAGGTGCTAATTGTAGCTGAACATTCTTGGAATGTGTAAAGCTCAGTATTAAAGGCTTGAAGTAGTTCTTGACATCACTAACAGATTTGAAAGGCTTTGTGCCTTTCCAGCAGATTGGGAGTGATTGGTCCTCTGGTGCATCCTTCAATGGCTTTCCCTTTAATTCTTTTGTCAGCTGAGATGGGGGTTAATAGTCAGGTTTTGCACATAAGAACAATTTGTAGAAGAATGCACACCTTTGCATTCTCACCAGATTGACTGTGGCTCGGTAAGCTTGGGAATCGAAGTATGTATAAGAACTTCCACTGTCAAAGACAATGAGGAGACCATTTACCCCAGTAGACTTTCCACCAAAAAGAAGTTCAGCTGGTCCTGATGTGTAGTGGTACCTGAAATAGACCATCTAGCATGAATTCATTGAAAGTGTATGATGATCCTACACACATTGCAGGAAAAAAAAAAAAAAAAACCGATACAAGAAGGGAAGTTGGAGGTTGCCTACTCCAGGGAATTGCGTGAAGTTGGTAACCATATGATTCCTGAAGAAGGGACAAGGTCATCTCCAAAGAATAAGAATCCTCCCCGTCGTCCACTTAAACAGTGGCCTACTACATCCCGTGTTAAACCCATAGTATGCAATTGTGACACTATGCTTGCTTTGCCATTGCCAAGGCCCAAGACTCCCGCTGTGGATGGTGGAGAGTGCGGCCCAGAGTATTTTTGGTCATATCCACACCTGCAGAGAAGAGGAACAGCATACGGCGGCAAACGTGCCATTAATTAAACATGAATTAGAGGTATAAAGCTCAAGCCATGCCAAAAGCTGACCAACTTGCATTTTTGTTTTTCTTTTTTCAAAAAGAATGCTTTCAGGATCCACATCCTGTTATTTTTAATAATCAAATTAACATTAAAAGTGCCCATTTTTTATAAGAGAAACTGATACACACCCAAAGGCCAAACGGGGACCAATGATGGAGCCATTGGTAAAGCGAAGGGGAAAGTAGTCCTTGACCAGCACACCAAGGGAAGATCCATGATCAGCATATGTGACCACATAATCGCACTGCTCATTAGGGTCCTTCGCCTTGTGGTTTCCCGGGTAGTGCATGGCAGCACACACGGGATCTGCATAAGTGACAACGTTATTGTTCGGTTTATAAAGTCGATTACGGGGCTGCACAAGGAAATGACAACACACAAAAGAACTTGGTCAGCACATTATTAGAACCAGATGGTTGGATTATTTTCTTAATCTCATGTAAAAATTAACCTTGGTGCAACCGGTACAAGGTGCATCACATTGGACCCAAGTGAGGTCACTGCCAGAATCAATATCAAGGTCGTACAGCTTAGGCGGATGGCCTATCTTGAGAGTTACAAAGTAGTACCTGTCAAATTCAGAGATATAGTTCCTTGAGCCTTTTAATAAGCATAAGTTGAAAGGCGCATTTAAAACAGGCACAAAATGAAGTTATGATACCTTCAACTCTTAGACGGGAAAACGGTAAAGCTACGCCAAGGGAAAACTAACATACAGATGGTAAACTAAATAAAAACTTCAGGGAAATGCAGCTTTAGAAATGGCTTGTGAAAGTCTGATGCAACAAGTAAATTGAAGGAGAAATCAAATAACGTTAGGAACATGACCATTTGAAAAATCGGTAGAAAAAAAAATTAATGTAACGTTATAGCATCCACAATAGTTGCTTTATTTACTCCGTTCCACATCCATAATGAGGGCATTCGAAGCCATATCACCTCCCCATAAGGGGAGAGAGTGCGGGAAAACCATGTGTTGAATCTAATAATTCAAACAATAGAACAGTGAAATCATCACAGAATCAAATTTCAGTATAAAATCAAACAAACAGCAGTGAAATATATATTAAAGAGAGAACCAAACAGGAAATCAATTTAAGATCACTTTTAGTGAAAATTTGTAAGATAACTTGAAAATTAAGCTAGTCCAACAGATTAGGCAAAATTGAGACGAAGGGGTTAGGTATTCCATAATTCAAACGATAACGAATATTCGAACATTCAACCAAGTCAACAAATTGAAACCTCGAAAACTCAAACGAACACACCCATACAAGAAATAAAAGAAAAGGAATTAGAAGTAGTAAATGAACAGGTCCCAAAATTGAGCAAGAGAACTAAATCAGCCGTTTAGCATTATGATTCAAAGCTTCCTAAGAATCCAAGTAAAGAATCAAAACCCATACCCAAGAGGATAAACGTTTCCTTGAACAGGAAAAATAACTGAAGAGCCAAAGCGATTAGGGGATGCGGGGTGGACTGACTTTGTCTTGCTCTTAGGGTGCTGATTGGTATCTGAGAAACAGCCTGCAGGGAAAGTTGCGAACATACCCAGAAAGAAAAAGGCCGTCAACGCTATCATAATTGTCTGCCCTCTCTCACCCATCTTGACCTGCCTTTTCAATTGCAGACAAATTGCCTTTTGGACAGCGGCCGACAGCAGTTCAAAAGGTTTTGGATTAAAAGATCAAAAGACCAAGACTTTAGAGGGTTAAGTGTTGGGATTCCACTGTCTTGTCTGATTCTTGAGCTTAGTTATATCCTTGTTTTCTGTCACAAAATACAGTTTGAGAATTTTAGAAAGTGTTTTCCGGGACTCGAGAAACAAAGAGAGAGATTTGGATCCTATGGGAAGTCGCATTGCCGGAGCGCAGGAGCAGCGTTATAACGCGGGTAGTTGTTTTGTCAAAAGGTCGAAACCGGCCTTCACTTGTTAGGGGCACACCTCATTATTTGCTGTTGTCATTGTTCCATCAAAGTTTGAGCAAAAAGTCTTAAATACAACTGGTTTTGGGGAACCTGCCTCATCTAGTCGTACGTGGCACCTTCCCAATACGGCAGGCATCGTATAGCATTTACCAATCTCTATCAAAGTTTTGTTTTGTTTTACTTGGTTTTCATTTTCAAATCAGGTCTGAGACCCTCCCCCTCCCTGTTTTACTTGGTCAAGAGCTTCGTAGATCCGCTTCCGTGCTTCACTGGTGGTGATGCCACAAAGCCTCCGTGCTTCGCCAATCTTCATCATCGCTCCGCGTTCTCCCTCGCTCTAGCAAGCGCTTATTTTTATTGTTATGCTAGTTGTTGTATTCGGACTCGAGCTACGTCTATGGCTTCCGGTACGGGAAACGAATCTACAAACGGTTCTTCAAGCTCAAAAGAGGCAGAGAGGCCTCCGATTGAGCCCCTAAGATTGCCCACGATCGAGGAAATATGTGGCCAAGATATTTGGAACAACTGCGCTGTGCGCAGTATAGTTAGCGGAGTCATGGGTACGATAACGCACCCTTCGGTCATTAAGTTTTGTAGATTTCCGGAGATGGGTTTTATTTCTCTTTCCGCAACTTCAATTTTTGGTCTCCTTTGGTTGCGGAGAAAATGCAGGAAAAGCTTTCCTTTTTTGTGAGAACTATTTTGGTTTGTTTAGTTATACCATTACGGGGTTCAAAATTATTTATGCTTTGGAAATGAGGATTTTACTCGCAATTTGCTTTTGTCGATAATGCTCTCTGAAAGCTGGTTGTATGTTTGCCTTGTAGCTTGAATTCAGTTCCTTATTCAAGTCTTATATGTCCAAGAGAATGTAAAACTCTAGTTTAACTCGACCAAATTATGTTCTTTGTAAGCATCTTAACAAAAAAAAAATTCTTTGAAGCAACGAGGGGTCTTCCTCTGTTTTTCTGGGTTTTGTGGCTTCATCTACTGTTTTTCTGCTCTTCCCTATGCTTCAGACGAGCAAAATGAATTCAGAGCTTGTATTTCGAATTTCTTTCTCTTTTTCTGCTTTTTCTTTTTTTTATTATTAAAATATTAACTGACGTGGCAGTACGCATCAGCCGGTGTCGCACCTGTTCCGCAAATCTGGTTGTGTATAGAAGAATTGAAGTTTGAGATAGCAGACGAGCGTCTCTCATTTTAATATTTAAATATAATTTAAATATAAATATTTTTTAATTTCAAATTCTCAATTTTTTAACTTTTTTATCTAATCATTATCTAATAATTATAACTTTTTCAAATTCTAAACAAATCATGAAAAATAATTCAACTTTTTCAAATTTTAAAATAAAAATAATAGTATAATCATTTTTTTAACTATAATTATTTTTCTTATTCGACTTTTTTTTTTCTCATTTCTCAAACCCCATAAAAAATCTTAACTCAAATTATTTGATTATTATTCATAAATTATCTCACTATTATTTATAAATTTCTCATCTCAACTCATCTTATTTCATCTGTGTAGCCAAACGATACCTTAAGGGCAGGTTTGATAAACATGTATGAACTCAAAATTTTCATCTCATTATTACAATTTTTTCAAATTCCTACACAAAATATAATATACTGTTGAACCTAAGGTTTCAAGTTTTGTGTAATTATATATTTACACATGGATTTTGATGATAACAAATGAATTCAAAGAATAAAGGAGTCTCAAACTCAATTTGTCCACACAATGGAGTCAAGCACATCAAGGAACCAAGCATGAGCAAGAAGGAAACAAGTTCACATTAAAGTCGTAGAGAAATGTTGTAAATCTCTTAAAATTCGAAATTATGAATAAGGCTCAAAAATTAATATTTTATCATAAAGCATTAAAATACATTTTCCACATGTGCATGAATATTTTGAAAATTAAATTTGAAAATTTTGAAAGATAATTGATTGTCATCTTTCACATGTGCATGCCATGATTAAAGGTTTGAACTTTGAAAATATTAAAGATGATTGATTGTCATCTTTCACATGTGCATGTTTTATTTGAATATTTTCAAAAGTGATTGATGCTTTTCTTGACTTATGCAAAAGGAATACTGTAACGTGAACAGTACCTCGCTACAGTAACTTCTAAAACCCTAGTTCACATAAAATAATAACTTTCCAAATAAGCCCTTAGCCAAAATATAAAACCTTCTCAAAAACCCTAATTCATTAGTAAATAAGACGTGTGGGCTGACATCCTCAAGCCCACTTATTCTAAACTAATAAAATAAGCTCTTTTAATGAAATAAATAAGTCAAGGCCTTCAATAACAATAGGCCCAAGTCGTGTCTTCGTAGCGTATCACATGGATGAAAACTGGATCCCTCCTCTCAAGCCCATCTTGAATGTTGGGCTATTGCTAAACACGTCTCAAGTGGATTGCTGTAACAGCCCGCTAAAATTATCAGTTTTGGATTATTTCCCAACAGCAATCACATCTCTCTCGTCTTTACCCTCATCTGGAATCACGCGTATAGATTATCTTTTCCGTAAATCACGTAATTTGTTCTTCACCGACAGCTGTAAAATCATGAGTCTTCCAAGACCACGCCTAGCCTTTCTCAAGCCCAAACTACCACTTTATGTGGTGGACAGCCACCGTACGCCGCCACGTAGTTCCTCCGACGCATGTTCGTGACGAACAACGAGCGACGCACGGGTTATCCCGTCGATGGTATAACCTTCTATCTCTAGTTATTTTACGTTTAAAATAGTTAGTTGGTTGGTTTGTGGAATTTGTTGCGTAGTTGTGAAGCGAAGTGTGGTTGTGAAGTGTTGCGTTTGATTGTGTATTTTGTGGACTGTGCTGTGAAGTATAGGCGTGAGATGGATGCCGTAGATGTGATACGGCTGGTTGTGTGAAGAGAATACGCGTGTAGCGTATTCTGTGTAATGCAGCGACGCGCCGCGCGACGTGCACTGTAGTGATGTGTGTCGTAGAAGGAAGGGAGTACGCATGTAGTGTACTCCGTGTTGTATGGCGATGCATCGTGTGATGTGCATCGTGTTGATGAGAGTTGTAGCGAAGGAAGTACGCGTAGCGCGTACTCCGTGTCGCGTAGCGATGCACCGTGAGACGTGTATCGCAGTGATGGGTTTTGTAGTGTGAATGGAAGAGAGTTCACGTGAGTGTACTCTGTACTAGGTCGTGATACACCGGATGGCGTGTCACGAAGGGTTGGATGGCGTAGCAGAGAAGTGTGGAGCGTATGGTGTAGTGTTGGGAAACTGTATAACAGTGTCCCGAAGTAGTGGTGTTATGGATTATAGTCCGGGGTGACTGGTGTCATCTTGGGGTTGACTATGGCTAAGAGTATATGGATTGAGAAAGGAATTGTTTGTTTGGTTATTATTGATAATTTTAATGAACTTGTTTTAGTGCAAAGGCTTTCTGAAGTCAAATTATTTCTTCAGAGTATAGTGAAACCTCAAGTTGCCATGGTGTTGCAAGTGCGTACAATATGACAATTGAGTTCAGAAGTGAAAATCTTAAGGACTTGAGTGTTCCTCTTCCAACTGTTGTGCAGTTCCTCATGTTTCGCACTCTATTCTCATAGAACGCGACGATCGAGGTAAGTTAGCCTCTAACTTACTATCAGTTTATTGTGTATGTGTGATGTGTAAGAGAACTACAATTTATGTATGTATGTTATCGTATATGCCATGTCATGCTATGTCATTACATGTTTATCTGCTACGAATGATTTAATCTCTCATGAATAATTATCTGTTACATAATCTTTTCTGTCATACAATGATGTATGTTATAAGTATGCCATGTTAAGTATGCCATGAAATGTTATGATTAAATCATATTGTGCCATTTACAAGTATACGCCATGTTAGAAAAGTATATGATATTAATTAATATCTCATGTATTAAGAAAGATAAGACATGTTATGTTACTTATAATACGTGGGCCACAACAACTGTGGAGTACGTATTATATCTTATGTTATGTTATGATAATACGTGGGGCCACAACAACTGTGGAGTACGTATTATATTTATGTTACTTATAATGCGTGGGGCCACAACAACTGTGGAGTACGTATTATATTTTATGTTACTTATAATGCGTGGGGCCACAACAACTGTGGAGTACGTATTATATTTTATGTTACTTATAATGCGTGGGGCCACAACAACTGTGGAGTACGTATTATATTTTATGTTACTTATAATGCGTGGGGCCACAACAACTGTGGAGTACGTATTATATTTTATGTTATTTATAATGCGTGGGGCCACAACAACTGTGGAGTACGTATTATATTTATGTTACTTATAATGCGTGGGGCCACAACAACTGTGGAGTACGTATTATATCTTATGTTATGTTATGTATAATGCGTGGGGCCACAACAACTGTGGAGTACGTATTATATTTATGTTACTTATAATGCGTGGGGCCACAACAACTGTGGAGTACGTATTATATTTATGTTACTTATAATGCGTGGGGCCACAACAACTGTGGAGTACGTATTATATTTATGTTACTTATAATGCGTGGGGCCACAACAACTGTGGAGTACGTATTATATTTTATGTTACATGAAGTATGGGGCCACAACAACTGTGGAGCATACACTACATGAGACACAGCAATTGTGACATGTAGAATACGTGGGGCCACAACAACTGTGGAGTACGTATTATATTTTATGTTACATGAAGTATGGGGCCACAACAACTGTGGAGCATACACTACATGAGACACAGCAATTGTGACATGTAGAATACGTGGGGCCACAACAACTGTGGAGTACGTATTATGTTTTATGTTACTTGAATACGTGGGGCCACAACAACTGTGGAGTACGTATTAACGCATGTTATTAATCAAGACAATTAAATAAGATTCCAAGTTTATGTTAAGTCAAGTTTCAGATCAAGTGCATGATAAGTCAAGTTTCAGATCAAGTTCATGTTATTTATGCTCACGTACATGTTATGTTCATGTTCATGTTATGTTCCAAGTTCATGTTCACATCATGTTATGTTCACGTTTATGATATGTTCAAGCTCACGTTCATGTTATGTTATGTTCATGTCCATGTTATGTTTCACGTTCATGTTATGTTGATTTGTTCATGTTATGTTTTAAGCTTAAGTTCATGCCATGTAAGTCAAGTTCAGTTCACGCTTAAGTTCTGGTTAAGTCATGCTATATGTCAAGTTATACTATGTTTATGTATGACTATAATTATGCATTTATGCTTTTACTGCCATGCATGCATTTTTAACCTGTGTATAAGTTTTATGTTAACTTACTGAGATTTGTAATCAAATCTCACTGTGGTAGTCCCAACTACCATTCCCCCCGAATGGTAGATCTTGTTACAGGACCCAAAGGAGAATTGGAATCTGACCAACTGAATACGGTCGACTAGGCCACGGTGCGATGTTGATGATGGTATAGTATTTAACTTAGGTTAATACTTGTACTTTTGGAGTTGTATCTCAAGTATTCTTTTGATCACAACCATTTTAGACTAGTGTGGTGATCACGGCTTTTTAGTATGCCTTTATGTATGAATTATGTTTCAAGTATTTGGGATATATTTAGTTGGTGCATAGTATTGCTAAAGAAAAAGATTATCCGCTGCGAATATTGCATAATGTTAGATGCATGTTAGGAACATTGCATCTTATATGTCATGAACGGGGGCAGGTAACCTTGTGTTGCATGTCTCGACGCTTCAAATGTCCGTTCAATCCCAAGCGGAATTTGGGGGCGTCACAGGTGGTATCAGAGCAATACGTCTCTGGGTTGTAAATCCACATGTCCTTAGGAAATGCACCAAATACTAGGCTTGAGATTTTAGTCTTCATTAGGCTTGAATTTCTTCGAGATCATGTGCAGAAAAGCGATATAGTAATAGAGTTCACAAACACACATGATCAGTTAGCAGATATTTTCGCAAAACCTTTACCAGAAGATAGATTATATATGATTAGAAGAGAAATAGGTATGAAGCATGTTACGAATATCTCTTAAAGGATAAAACCAGAGTTCATAAATATAAAGAGATATTTTTTTTAATAAAATGCTTCTACATAAACTTGAGGTTCTTAGCCTCATGTTGGAGACGCTCACTCTCTTCATACAATATCATATCATCCCTATTCATGGGAGCTGGCAAGCGGAATGAAGAATCCAGTAGAGTTTTCAGCTGTTTATTCTGCTGCCGAAGGATTCCTTCCCTGGTGTGAGACTCTTGAACAATTCGTTGAAGTACAACAATTTGTTCTTTAAGCCTTTCAACCTCTTGGTTTTTGGCTTGTACCCGCTGGGAAAAAGCAATTATAGAAGATGAGTAGCGAGTCCCAAGACTCACCAAGTCGTAGACAGCATCGGAGTCTGACTTATTAGCCATACTAGTATTTTCTTGCTGCAGCATGGCACCTATGGCAGCTGCAGAAAGGACAGGAGGTTGAGGTGCTGAATACCTCATGGATGGATCTAGGGAAATGTTAGAAGATTGAGCCATTGAGAAAAGAACTGAAAACTTAAGGCGAGAATGTTGAAGGAATGCAGAGGAGTTATAGAGATGAGAATAAGTTTTGATGCATATTGGATTGAGTTGAAGACTGACTTTATAGAGATAACATAAAGAAGAAGACAAACTAGTTTCTCTTCAAATCTTATTTAGTCAAAAGAAATACAAGATATGCTGGACACGCTTTGTCAAAAGTTTCTTACTAAGCCAGCTAGATTAACAGTAGTTTGTCCCTATTTCTCTAGAAAACGATGAACCTCTGCTGTTATCTGCCGATGTTGACCCTGTATCTGAATCCTTTCTCGTTCCAGCTCTTCTATTCGTGGTTGCAGATCATGAGCATACCAATCTGCAAATTTCTTCAACTCTTGGTTTTCTTGCTGTAGCCTTTTATTTTCTCTATCCTTATTAGCAAGCTTCTGTTGTAACTCAGATATTTGGATGTTAAGATGATCAATCTCACTTACCCTCGCCAGTAACCTCCGAGACATGATCGTAACAGAGGCAGCATATTGACTACTGAGCTTCCATGATTCTGTAATAATCTCAGAATCAGTCCTACTAGAAGAACAGTTCGCTGCTCCTATCGTAGTATTGACGACCTCAGGAGAGAAGATTGATGGTTGATGCGTCAAGGGTTCCTGATTCAAGTCTGGAACATTAGTGGAAGAGTTTTGCCCAGCCATTATTTTGTTATGGAAAAACAAAACACAGGTCAAGAAGCGATGTTTTTTTTTTCCGATGGATGAAGATGATCCTGTTTCTTTATAGAAACTCAAAGCCTTCAATCACGGTTGTCATCAACATCAGGCGTTTGTTCAAATCACTAGCCGTATTAAATTCATAGAGTAGGCCCCGAGACTTTGCAGCACTTGTCGGGTCACGGACGGTTCTTTTTTTTTTAAACTATCTACAGTGTTTTAAGCGTGTTTTATGTTTGTACTTGCGTCGATTTCGAGGACGAAATCTTTTTTTTAGGAGGGGAGGATGTAACAGCCCGCTAGAAATTCAATGGTGGAATTTCTATAGACATTAGAAATCTCGTGAAAACCCCATAAGTTTTTACGAATCGGCTAATCGCATAAGTTCTAGTATGTCAACATAATTAGTTTTATCACTCACTATGGTGCCAGAAATGTGATTTTATTTGTTTGAGGTAGTTAGAAGTGTCAGATTACGTTATAGTTTACGCCACTAGACTCAGTTGAATATTTAGGATTTTTCAGTACTAAGTTTATTATGCACTTTTTCGGAGTGAATAGTAACCTCGATAAGCGTACTAAGTGCAGTGGTTTCAAAATCACAGTGTGAAATGTCCAAATTAGGTTAGAGAAGTTTTATTTGGACACTTGGCAAGATCTTAACCACACATAATGAATAGTATTAGATACTTGGCACAAAGAGAAACCATTAGATGGATTTGTGAAGGAAATCAATGTGTGAGATCATGCCACCTAAGCAAAACAGTTTTTTTTCATCTGATCAACCAAATTGAGTTAGATGAAGAGGGTTTCAACCCTAGTAAAACCCTAAATGGTTGGAATCCTTTTGAAACCCCAAAAACTTGGTTGAAACCGAAACCCTAAACGGTTTCCCCAAACCCTAAAGTTGGCATTCAAACCCTTTTTGATCCAATTTCTAGTATTGTGTTTAATCACTTGATTAAATCACTTTCACATGCTATTAATTTCTCAAATTCCTATTATGACATCTTTATCCAACATTTTAAACCTTAGAAATTTGATTGGGCCAAGAAAAATTGGATTTGGGCTTGATAGCATCTCAAACCCTAACCAAACCCCCTTTAAACCCCAAATTGAAGCCCACTTGGTTGAGGCCCACTAAGGCCCACTAAAGCCCACGAATTTTGGCCACCTTGGCATAGCTTCTTGGAGAAATTTCCTCCCCCACTTGGCAGACCATTCATTGCATCAAGTTGCACTCATTAATATGGAGGAACCCACCCCATCAAGTCCCATGTCTCATAGCCTTTGTAAGTTGTCTTTTGCCCCCCACTATCCTCTACATTATGTCACATGTCTACACCTCCACTCAATGATCATTAAGGTCCAAATATTCTCCCTACAGAAGTCTTGAGTCGTGCAAGACACACTTACTTCACTTTAATCATTTCTTCACCCCGTTCTTAGAGAGAAACCCAAAAGAGCTCTCTCGGGCAGATTTCTGGGTCTTTTTGCGTGGAGTTTTTCGACCCTTTGTAAGTATTTTCACACGATGACTCCTTCATAAAAGTTGTTCCTCTTTGAGTCTAGTTTCCGTAGATGTATTTTTCGTATCATTCCATGGTCATTTGGTCGGTCAAAAGTATTTTTAACCATGGAAAGGTCATTCTGGGCGTGAATCTGGAGAGTGTGTTATGTTTTGGAGTTTTTGACCAAGCTAATGGATATATCTTGGTCCGAAAATTTTATGGAGTGTTCTTAGAATGTGTTTAAGAGTTTTCATTGAGGTTTTGTTGCATGAATAAAGATTTTGATGATAGATTTTATTAGATCTAGAAACATGA
Source organism: Carya cathayensis (assembly GCA_011037825.1). Taxonomy (NCBI): domain Eukaryota; kingdom Viridiplantae; phylum Streptophyta; class Magnoliopsida; order Fagales; family Juglandaceae; genus Carya; species Carya cathayensis. The sequence continues at coordinate 157,250 of QGSO01000245.1, read as the reverse complement.
AAACTGGAAGTGACAAAACAGTTTTTATTTGGATAAAGTTTGAATATTTTGAGGTTTGATCTTACTCTAAAGGCTTTGATATTTTTATATGATGATCCTAAGTCTCTTATTTTCATGTTAGGATGTTATTTTGGAGATATTTAGTATTAGTTTCAAAGATATGATTTTTCTATGCAAGAGAATTTCGGTTAGGCCTAAGATTTGATGTTTTTAGGTTAGATCCATGTTTTATTGGGTTTTAGCCATGTGATTTTAATTTTGATGGTTGGATATTCTTTAGGACACGTTTTTAAACCATGTGATACTTTATTTCAAAGATCTCACCTTCTTAAGCCATTGATCAAGAGATTTATCAAAGCTAGTTAAGAAAAAGTTTCTGTTTTTGGACTAAGTGTAAAATCAAAAACTCCAAGTGTTATTTTTGTGATTTTGGTGACTTTAGTTTGATGATTTAAAGCATGGTTTATCTGAGGATGATGTTATGAATATGTTAGAAGTAAGATTAGATTTTTTGGAATTCTTGGAGATGTTTTGATTTAAGGACAAAGCTTGTGATTCAAGTGTTTTGATCTTTTTACAAAAAAGTTTGGTGTTGATTATTAGCTTTTTCTAAATGGATGTTTCAAGTATGGTTTTAAACTTAGGATTGGAAGATGTTTGTTGTAAAATTTTGGTTTAAGCATGAGTTTTGAAGTTGGAAGGAATTGTAACAAAAATCAAGAGAAATGGCCTATGGATGTTTCGGCCATAGTGTGTTTTCCATAGTGTTGTTTTGTTTTAAATTTTTTTCTGAGTTGATATTTGAGTTTAGAACAAAATTTACATGAGGAATGTAAATTTTGGAAATTTTTGGAGTTAGGATATGAAATCCTTAAGTTATGGGTAAAATGGTCGTTTTCCCACATGTAGAGGGTAAAATGATAATTTTACTCTAAGATAACTTGTTTCCATGTTTCTAATTGTTAGTAATTAAATTTCTAACTTTTAGAATGACCTTTTACAGTTTCTCGTATATCGCACTTTATTCTCGTAGAACGTGACAATCGAGGTAAGTTAGCCTCTAACTTACTATCAGTTTATTGTGTATGTGTGATGGGTAAGAGAACTACAATTTATGTATGTATGTTATCGTATATGCCATGTCATGCTATGTCATTACATGTTTATCTGCTACGTATGATTTAATCTCTCATGAATAATTATCTGTTACATAATCTTTTCTATCATACAATGATGTATGTTATAAGTATGCCATGTTAAGTATGCCATGAAATGTTATGATTAAATCATATTGTGTCATTTACAAGTATACGCCATGTTAGAAAAGTATATGATATTAATTAATATCTCATGCATTAAGAAAGATAAGACATGTTATGTTACGTATAATACGTGGGGCCACAACAACTGTGGAGTACGTATTATATTTTATGTTACGTGAATACGTGGGGCCACAACAACTGTGGAGTACGTATTATATTTAATGTTACGTATATACGTGGGGCCACAACAACTGTGGAGTACGTATTATATTTTTATGTTACGTGTATACGTGGGGCCACAACAACTGTGGAGTACGTATTATTTTTTATGTTACGTGTATACGTGGGGCCACAACAACTGTGGAGTACGTATTATATTTTATGTTACGTGTATACGTGGGGCCACAACAACTGTGGAGCATGAAGTATGGGGCCACAACAACTGTGGAGCATACACTACGTGAGACACAGCAATTGTGACACGTAGAATACGTGGGGCCACAACAACTGTGGAGTACGTATTAAGTCAAGTTTCAGATCAAGTGCATGATAAGTCAAGTTTCAGATCAAGTTCATGTTTTGTTATGTACACGTACATGTTATGTTCATGATCAAGTTATGTTCCAAGTTCATGTTCACATCATGTTAAGTTCACGTTTACAGTATGTCTCAAGTTCACGTTTATGTCATGATATGTTCAAGTTTATGTTATTTTCAAGTTCATATTTATGTTATGCATGTTTACGTTCATGCTACATTTCAAGTCCATGTTATGTTTTAAACTCAAGTTCATGCCATGTTAAGTCAAGTTCAGTTCACGCTTAAGTTCTGGTTAAGTCATGCTATATGTCAAGTTATACTATGTTTATGTATGACTATAATTATGCATTTATGCTTTTACTGCCATGCATGCATTTTTAACCTGTGTGTGAGTTTTATGTTAACTTACTGAGATTTGTAATCAAATCTCACTGTGGTAGTCCCAACTACCATTCCCCCGAATGGTAGATCTTGTTATAGGACCCAAAGGAGAATTGGAATCTGACCAACTGAATACGGTCGACTAGGCCACGGTGCGATGTTGATGATGGTATAGTATTTAACTTAGGTTAATATTTGTACTTTTAGAGTTGTATTTCCAGTATTCTTTTGATCACAACCATTTTGGACTAGTGTGGTGATCACGGCTTTTTAGTATGCCTTTATGTATGAATTATATTTCAAGTATTTGGGATATATTTAGTTTGGTGCATAGTATTGCTAAAGAAAAAGATTATCCGCTGCGAATATTGCATAATGCTAGATGCATGTTAGGAACATTGCATCTTATATGTCATGAACGGGGGCAGGTAACCTTGTGTTGCATGTCTCGACGCTTCAAATGTCCGTTCAATCCCAAGCGGAATTTGGGGGCGTCACAATTGCACCCCCATCCATGCATAGCTTCCTTAATCTTCCTAGCTCTTGATCTTGTAATTGTCCTTGATGAAACTTGCAAAGGATCTTTACGACTTGGTCCACCTTGGGGCCCATCATTCCCCCTCTCCTCAAAAGAATTCGACATTGAATCTCCACCTGGATCAAAGGGAAAAATATCAGAAATATTGAAAATAGTAGAAATATGGTACTTACCTAGAAGATCCACTAGATGTGAAGTATCATTAATTTTCTCAAGAATTTGAAAAGGTCTGTCCAAGCTACTCTTGTCATCAACAAGCAAAAGTATCAAAGTTAAAGGAGTAAGTGGATTAAAACAATAAACAACTTCAAAAGGAGAATATGAAGTAGTAGTATGCAAGGTCCTATTATATACAAACTCTATAAATGACATGCAACACAAGGTGTGACAACCAAGATTTTAGCTAAGCCTCTTATTTATTTTAGTATATTATTATTTCTGACCAATCAAGGTGGAATAACCCATTTGGAGACTAGAATGGAGTACTAGGCATATAAGGTCTTGAGGAAAGCCTAAGCCCATGAGTGATTCAACCCTTATAGTGAAATTAGGGTCTTGAAGCCCATTAGAGTTAGGGCACACGCCCAACCCAAACTCTTGGACACCACTTGTCATCTATTGGAACCTACCAATAAGGCTTGATGAATCTGGACTAAATTGAGGCAAGAGAGGCGAGAAAGAGTCTAGCGTTTGGTCTTGCACACCTACCCTAGGGGATAATCTCCTCCTTGCCATGTGTCACACATGTAGGAAGGCTTGCTTATGGAAAAGAGGTGTGGTGACACTTGTCACTTGTAGAAGGAGGTTCCATAAGGAAAATGATAATACCATGGGAAAATGGAGCCTAGGGAAGGCCAAGAGGCCATGCACAACAACCATAGAAAGGAAGGATTTCAGTTTCTAAGAGAGGGTTGCTGTGACGCTCCCAAACTTCGTTTGGGATCTGATGTGAACCCCAATCGACTCGCTTTGAGACCCAACAACAATATCGGAAAACCAAACCCAAGAAAGCCAATATCAAGTCTATGGATGGAGGAATCTAAACCCAATAAGAACCTGTGTCAAGAACCTAGATTATATTAAAATCTAGACCCGTCTCAAGAACCCGGATTACAAAGGAGGAACGCCACAAAGGTTGTGATTTACCTTTCATAGTTCAAACGGTCAATCAAGAACAATAAGAGATAAACTCAACTCACAATGAATAAAATTCATCAATTTTCAATAATGTCTTACCTTTCTGCTCAAATGAGGCTACAAGTGGTTTAAATAAACAATCCCTAAAAACCCTAAGTGAGCCGCGGGTACTGTAGTGTGAACAGTGCCGCGCTACAGTAACTTCTAAAACCCTAGTTCAAATAAAATAATAACTTTTCAAATATGCCCTTGGCCAAAATACAAGATTTTCCCAAAAACCCTAGTTCATTAGAAATAATATGTGTGGGCTGGACATTCCTCAAGCCCAACTATTCTAGATTAATTCCTATGACTAATAAAATAAACTCATTTAATGAAATAAATAAGTCCAAGCCCTTCAATAATAATAGGCCCAAGTCATGTCTTCCATAGCGTATCACATGGATGAAAATTGGATCTTCTTCTCTTAAGCTCATATTGAATATTGGGCTCTTGCTAGACTTGTCCCAAGTGTATTTCACTCATCCTTGCATAACTTCCTTGATCTTCTTAGCTCTCAATCTTGTGGTTGTCCCATCTAAAACTTGCAAAAGATCTCTAAGAATTGGTCCATCTTGGGGCCCATCAGGATTGAACGGACATCTGAAGTGTCGGGACATGCAACACAAGGTTACCTGCCCCCGTTCATGACATATAAGATGCAATTTTCCTAACATGCATCTAGCATTATGCAATATTCACAGCGGATAATTTTTTTTTAGCAATACTATGCATCAAACTTATAACATTCCAAATAGTTAAATCGTAATCCAAGCATATTTGACAAAAATAAACATCCACAATTTCAGTACGAGTCTCAGAAGACTGTAATCTCAAAAATATGGGAGGCCAGACTCCATATTTACATTACCAAAAGAGAAATGATATTTGCAGTCGTGGTTGTGCAAGTGTCATGTAGTCTCTTTGAAAAAAGTGAATTAATACAGACCACATTAAAAAAAAACTAACATTTTTAATCATGGACCTCAATTTTTTTTAAAGCGATTACGCGGCTTTTGCAGACTCCATGACTGTATGTAGCATTACTCTTACCAAAATACACTATTGAGGAAGTTCGTCGAGTAACTCGTGTAACTCAACTAACGAGGCTAGAATACTGTCCAAAAAAGTTAACTATGGAAGCTGTAAGCTCCGCGTCGTGTCTGCGGCGTCTAGTCAACCTCCTTCAGACTACCAATGTCTGCTCCCTGCTCTGATCCTGACACATCACCTACCATTTGGAGGGAATGGTAGTTGGGACTACCACAGTGAGATTTGATTACATAACTTAGTAAATTAACAAGAAACTCCCACACAGGTTAATTATGCATTCATGAAAGTAAAAGTATGAATGCATAATTAAAGTTGTAAGTAAGCATAAAATAACTTGACATATAGCATGACATAACTGACAGAACCTGAACTGAAACATGAACTAAACTTGATGTGACATGACATGAACTTGAACTTATAATATAACATGGGCTAGCAACATAATATGAACGTGAACTTGAAACATAACATGGACTTGAATCATAGCATGAACATGAACATACATAACATAAACATGAACTTGAATTTAACATAAACCTGAGCATAACATTACATAAACGTAAACTTGAGAATATGAAGTAGTAGTATGCAAGGTCCTATTATATACAAACTCTATAAATGACATGCAACACAAGGTGTGACAACCAAGATTTTAGCTAAGCCTCTTATTTATTTTAGTATATTATTACTTCTGACCAATCAAGGTGGAATAACCCATTTGGAGACTAGAATGGAGTACTAGGCATATAAGGTCTTGAGGAAAGCCTAAGCCCATGAGTGATTCAACCCTTATAGTGAAATTAGGGCCTTGAAACCCATTAGAGTTAGGGCACACGCCCAACCCAAACTCTTGGACGCCACTTGTCATCTATTGGAACCTACCAATAAGGCTTGATGAATCTGGACTGAATTGAGGCAAGAGAGGCGAGAAAGAGTCTAGCGTTTGGTCTTGCACACCTACCCTAGGGGATAATCTCCTCCTTGCCATGTGTCACACATGTAGGAAGGCTTGCTTATGGAAAAGAGGTGTGGTGACACTTGTCACTTGTAGAAGGAGGTTCCATAAGGAAAATGATAATACCATGGGAAAATGGAGCCTAGGGAAGGCCAAGAGGCCATGCACAACAACCATAGAAAGGAAGGATTTCAGTTTCTAAGAGAGGGTTGCTATGACGCTCCCAAACTTCGTTTGGGATCTAATGTGAACCCCAATCGACTCGCTTTGAGACCCAACAACAATATTGGAAAACCAACCCAAGAAAGTCAAAATCAAGCCTATGGATGGAGAATCTAGACCCGTTGAGAACCCGTTTCAAGAACCTAGATTATATTAAAATATAGACCCATTGAAGAACCCGTATCAAGAACCGGAATTATAAGGAGGAACGCCACAAAAGTTGTGATTTACCTTTGATAAGTTCAGAAGTTCAATCAAGAACAAGAGGAGTAAACTCAACTCACCAATAAAAATTCTGATGTGAACCCCAATCGACTCGCTTTGAGACCCAACAACAATATTGGAAAAAACAAACCCAAGAAAGCCATACTCAAATCAATGGATGGAGAATCTAGACCCGATGAGAAATCGTTCAAAAACCTAGATTATATTAAAGTCTAAACCCATTGAAAAACCCATCTCAAGAACCCGGATTACAAAGGAGGAACGCCACAAAGGTTGTGATTTACCTTTGATAAGTTCAAACGTTCAATCAAGAACAAGAAGAGATAAACTCAACTCCCAAAGAATAAAATTTATCAATTTCAATAATGTCTAACCTTCTTAAATGAGGCTACAAGTGGTTTAAATAACAATCTCCAAAACCCTAAGTGAGCCGCAGGTACTGTAGCATGAACAGTGCCACGCTACAGTAGCTCCTAAAACCCTAGTTCACATAAAATAATAACTTTTCAAATATGCCCTTGGCCAAAATACAAGGTCTTCCCAAATACCCTAATTCATTATAAATAAGACGTGTGGGCTGGACCTCCCCCAATCCCAATTATTCTAGATTAATTCCTATGACTAATAAAATAAGTCATTTTAATGAAATAAATAAGTTCATGGCCTTCAATAATAATAGGCCCAAGTCGTGTCTTCCATAACTTGGATCAAGTTGATCAAAACTGGATCTTCTTATCTCAAGCTCAAACTCATCATAAGTGTTGGGCTCTTGCTAGTTTCATCCCAATTAGATTGCAACAATCCTTGTATTGCTTCCTTGATCTTCGTGGCTCTTAATATTGTAATTGATCCTTAAGACTTGGTCCGCCTTAGGGCCCATCATTCCCCCTCTCCTAAAAAGGATTCGACCTCGAATCTCCACCTGAATCAAAGGGAAATAGATCAGTAACATTGAAAATAGCAAACACATGATACTTACCTGGAAGATCCACTAGATATGAAGTATCATTAATTTTCTCAAGAATTTGGAAATGTTCATCGAAGCTACTTCTATCATCAACCGGTAAAGGCATTAAATCAAAAGGAATAGGTGGATTAAAGTCAAAAACAACTTCAAAAGATGAATGAGAAATAGTAGTATGCATGGTCTTATTATATGCAAACTCTAATAATGACAATCATCATACACTCCAAATTCAATTCAAGCCTAAACAAATATCAACCTTAGCAATGAGATTGATAAATTCACCCAACAACTATCTTAACTCCACATTCATTAGTAGCTAACGATCTCCACATAAATAAAAATCTTCACATGAAATAATAATAACCTTATTTAAACAATAACACCAAACTCTCCAAAGGTTAGATCCTAAATCTTACAACTCGTGCTAGGTGATAAATTGCGTTACTATAAGATATTTACTGCCAATCATCATGAAATATCATACGCCATACATAAATCTATGTCATGACTTCCAACAATCCTCTAAATTCATTCCTAATTTCCTCATATAAAACTCCACAAAATTCAAGACTATTTCCTCATGAACATAAGCACCATTAATCTTAAAAGAAAAACTACCTAACCTCACATTTAGAAACTTCCACATCTCATGCTCCACAAAACTTTTACGTAGTAGGTGCATGCATCTAAAAATATCTTTGAAACTTAATTATACCAACAAAAGAATAATAGTTCAAGATACTTACTACAGAGTAGGACATGCCATGGGGAGACTTTGGCCTAGATTTTTTTTTTTTTTTTTGACAAAAAGTATCTTTCTTAGAAAAATTTCCTTCTTTTTTAAAGGTCAACAAAATCTTTGACTTGGTCTCTGATACCAACTATAACACCTGGCTCCCCATGGTTAAGAATAAAATCACTTTTAGAAATTCTCTAGAAAGCTGGAGTGCTATTACTAACATTGACTTAAAAACTTAATTTTTTTTATAAAAGCGCCAAATACTAATATTCTTTATAATAAATAAAGTCGTTTTGTACTAAAATACCGAAACCATAATGATTGATTTGTGTGCAAAAGCATTTATTAAAATTTTTCAAAGTCTGCGCCATAAACCATGACTTAAAATCTCTATACATAATCTGTAACAGCCCGCTAAAATTTAGTCTTATCTCCTCACCCTTCTCTTTTCTTTTCACGCATAGTAGACGGCAAGGCAATCCGTTTTGGTTTCTTTCCCGACAGCAGTCACAATCTCTCTCGTCTTTACCCTCATCTGGAATCACGCATATAGATTATCTTTTCCGTAAATCACGTAATTTGTTCTTCACCGATAGCTGTAAAATCATGAACAGTTTTATCCTAAGCGTTGTACCTCGATGGCGTTTTTCCGGATCTTATCCATCGAATTTCAAAGTATTAGATAAGCTTGTTTTTAAAGTAGCACAATTATAATAATTTAATGAGCTCTGAAAATATTATAATTGTGGATATTTATTTAGATTAAATATTTTAATTGTTTTAAGATATTAAGAGGTTTAATTTTACGTTGAAAATTCTTATTTAAATTTAAGTGTTTTATGCACTTTGATTAATTAATGATACTTTATCATTTTATATAATGATGAAGAAAATATTATTTTATAAATTTTAGTTTATAAAATAATATTCTACCTTAATTCATCGTAGTGTTTTATTTAAAGTGTTTTATTTAAAATAAAACATTTAAGCGTTTTTAATCAGTGTTTTAACTCACTGTTGGTTTATTTGAGGATCCCGAAATGTAGGATTGAAGCGTTATACTCTGGCCCTACCTTTTTCTCTTCACTTTTTCTTTTTTTCTTTTTTCTTTTTCTTTCTTTTTCTCTCCCTCTCTCTCTCGTGGCCGACGGATTGAAGCTCCTCCATAGCCGTTCGTGTTGAAGCTCCAGCCGGCGCCACCTCCGGCCGCCGGACCCCACCTCCCACTCCGGCCTCTTCCTCTCCCTCCGGCGACTCCAACCATGCCGGTGGTGTACTAAACCGACTTCTCACTCTCTCTCTTTCTCCCTTCAAAGATATGGGTCTCTAGGGGTTTTTCTCATTTTTGGACCACCATACACGGCCAAATCAACCACCAAGCACCACCATTGGACTCACCTCATCAAGGGCTTCCTCCCCATGTCTTTCTTTTTCCCAAACTCTCACTTTTCACATATGGGTTTCTTAAAAACACCCGTTCGGTTTCACCACCGTGCGCCGCCGTACACGGCCACCCGTGGTGTTTCACCACCACCATCTTGTTCCTCTCATCCTCATGAACCTCCCCAAGAAATTTCATGACCAACGGAGCTTCGTAGAGCCCTCACTCTCCTACACTCTCCAAGGCCAAAAATGGTTTCAAACGGCCGATCCGCCGCCGTTAGCCACCGTCCGACCACCACCTCGCTACCACAGCTCCACCACATGTTCATCTACCTATCCCTAGCTTGCCATGAAGTTCTATGAATTTTCGCTACCTCGCGTTTCCGCTCACCGTTCGGATTTACTGTTCACGGCGTGACGCCGCCGTGCTCCGCCACCTTTGACCATCACAAGGCGACCATGAACCTTCCAAGGCCACGCTTAGCTTTTCTCGGTTCCAAACTACCACTTTATGTGGTGGACAGCCACCGTACGCGGTGTTACCGCCACGTACGTTCCTCCGACGCATGTTCGTGACGAACAACGAGCGACGCACGGGTTATCCCGTCGATGGTATAACCTTCTATCTCTAGTTATTTTACGTTTAAAATAGTTAGTTGGTTGGTTTGTGGATTGTGTAGTTGTATTTGTGGAGTTCGTTGCGTAGTTGTGAAGCGAAGTGTGGTTGTGAAGTGTTGAGTTTGATTGTGTATTTTGTGGACTGTGCTGTGAAGTATAGGCGTGAGATGGATGCCGTAGATGTGATACGGCGGGTTGTGTGAAGAGAATACGCGTGTAGCGTATTCTGTGTAATGCAGCGACGCGCCGCGCGACGTGCGCTGTAGTGATGTGTGTCGTAGAAGGAAGGGAGTACGCATGTAGTGTACTCCGTGTTGTATGGCGATGCATCGTGTGATGTGCATCGTGTTGATGAGAGTTGTAGCGAAGGAAGTACGCGTAGCGCGTACTCCGTGTCGCGTAGCGATGCACCGTGAGACGTGTATCGCAGTGATGGGTATTGTAGTGTGGATGGAAGAGAGTTCACGTGAGTGTACTCTGTATTAAGTCGTGATACATCGGATGGCGTGTCACGAAGGGTTGAATGGCGTAGCAGAGAAGTGTGGAGCGTATGGTGTAATGTTGGGAAACTGTATGACAGTGTCCCGAAGCAGTGATGATATGGATTATAGTCCGGGATGACTGGTGTCATCTTGTGGTTGACTATGGCTAAGAGTATATGGATTGAGAAATGAGTTGTTTGTTTGGTTGTTATTGATAATTTTAATGAACTTGTTTTAGTGCAAAGGCTTTCTGAAGTCAATTTATCTCTTCCGAGTATAGTGAAACCTCAAGTTGGCCGTGGTGTTGCAAGTGCTTACAATATGGCAATTGAGTTCAGAAGTGAAAATCTTAAGGACTCGAGTGTTCCTCTTCCAGCTGTTGTGCAGTTCCTCGTGTCTCGCGCTCTATTCTCATAGAACGCGACGATCGAGGTAAGTTAGCCTCTAACTTACTATCAGTTTATTGTGTATGTGTGATGGGTAAGAGAACTACAATTTATGTATGTATGTTATCGTATATGCCATGTCATGCTATGTCATTACATGTTTATCTGTTACGTATGATTTAATCTCTCATGAATAATTATCTGTTAAATAATCTTTTCTGCCATACAATGATGTATGTTATAAGTATGCCATGTTAAGTATGCCATATGATACATGTATGCCATGAAATGTTTATGATTAAATCATATTATGCCATTTACAAGTATACGCCATGTTAGAAAAGTATATGATATTAAATAATATCACATGCATTAAGAAAGATAAGACATGTTATGTTATAATAATGCGTGGGGCCACAACAACTGTGGAGTACGTATTATATTTATGTTATTTATAATGCGTGGGGCCACAACAACTGTGGAGTACGTATTATATTTTATGTTATTTATAATGCGTGGGGCCACAACAACTGTGGAGTACGTATTATATTTTATGTTACTTATAATGCGTGGGGCCACAACAACTGTGGAGTACGTATTATATTTATGTTACTTATAATGCGTGGGGCCACAACAACTGTGGAGTACGTATTATATTTATGTTATGTTATTTATAATGCGTGGGGCCACAACAACTGTGGAGTACGTATTATATTTTATGTTATTTATAATGCGTGGGGCCACAACAACTGTGGAGTACGTATTATATTTTATGTTATTTATAATGCGTGGGGCCACAACAACTGTGGAGTACGTATTATATTTTATGTTATTTATAATGCGTGGGGCCACAACAACTGTGGAGTACGTATTATATTTAATGTTATGTTACTTATAATGCGTGGGGCCACAACAACTGTGGAGTACGTATTATATTTATGTTACTTATAATGCGTGGGGCCACAACAACTGTGGAGTACGTATTATATTTTATGTTACATGAAGTATGGGGCCACAACAACTGTGGAGCATACACTACATGAGACACAGCAATTGTGACATGTAGAATACGTGGGGCCACAACAACTGTGGAGTACGTATTATATTTTATGTTATGTGAATTCATGGGGCCACAACAACTGTGGAGCATGAAGTATGGGGCCACAACAACTGTGGAGCATACACTACATGAGACACAGCAATTGTGACATGTAGAATACGTGGGGCCACAACAACTGTGGAGTACGTATTATGTTTTATGTTACTTGAATACGTGGGGCCACAACAACTGTGGAGTACGTATTAATGCACGTTATTAATCAAGACAATTAAATAAGATTCCAAGTTTATGTTAAGTCAAGTTTCAGATCAAGTTCATGTTATGTTATGCTCACGTACATGTTATGTTCATGTTCATGTTATGTTCCAAGTTCATGTTCACATCATGTTATGTTCACGTTTATGATACGTTCAAGCTCACGTTCATGTTATGTTATGTTCATGTCCATGTTATGTTTCACGTTCATGTTATGTTGATTGTTCATGTTATGTTTTAAGCTTAAGTTCATGCCATGTTAAGTCAAGTTCAGTTCACGCTTAAGTTCTGGTTAAGTCATGCTATATGTCAAGTTATACTATGTTTATGTATGACTATAATTATGCATTTATGCTTTTACTGCCATGCATGCATTTTTAACCTGTGTATAAGTTTTATGTTAACTTACTGAGATTTGTAATCAAATCTCACTGTGGTAGTCCCAACTACCATTCCCCCCGAATGGTAGATCTTGTTACAGGACCCAAAGGAGAATTGGAATCTGACCAACTGAATACGGTCGACTAGGCCACGGTGCGATGTTGATGATGGTATAGTATTTAACTTAGGTTAATACTTGTACTTTTGGAGTTGTATCTCAAGTATTCTTTTGATCACAACCATTTTAGACTAGTGTGGTGATCACGGCTTTTTAGTATGCCTTTATGTATGAATTATGTTTCAAGTATTTGGGATATATTTAGTTGGTGCATAGTATTGCTAAAGAAAAAGATTATCCGCTGCGAATATTGCATAATGTTAGATGCATGTTAGGAACATTGCATCTTATATGTCATGAACGGGGGCAGGTAACCTTGTGTTGCATGTCTCGACGCTTCAAATGTCCGTTCAATCCCAAGCGGAATTTGGGGGCGTCACATAATCTAGCCCTCTGTCACATCTCCCTAGACCAAATCTCATCCTGCAACTCTAGTTTTATAAATATTCTAACCTAGGGTGGTTTAAAAACATAAAAACAACAAAAATGAGTTGATGTGTAACAGCCTGCTAGAAATTCAATCTTGGAATTTCTATAGGCTTTAAAAATTTCATGAAAACCCTGTAAGTTTTCACAAATTGACCAGTCATGTAGGTTTTAGTCTCTCAGCATAATAAGTATTACCACTCACTAGGGTGACAAAAGCAAGATTTTATTTATTTGAGATAGTTATAAGTGTTAGAATGTGATATGGTCTACATCATTAAAGTCAGTTGATTATTTAGGATTTTATAGCACAATAATCATATTTTCAATTTTCGGATGATACACTTGTCCAAAAATGCATTTTGCTTTTTTTTAGCTACTTCAGGAATGAATTTCGATAAATGAATTATACGTTTAGGTTCATATGAATATTTAAGATTTTACAATGAAAAGTTTATTTTTCACTTTCCTAGAGTGAATAGTAACCTTTCTAGTAGCACCTAGCATGTAACAGCCTGTTAGAAATTCAATGGTAGAATTTCTATAGACTTGAGAAACCTCGTGAAAACTTCATAAGTTTTCACGAATCGGCTAATCACAAAGGTTTTAGTCTGTCAACATAATCAATGTTATCACTCACTATGGTGCCAGAAATGTGATTTTAATTGTGTGAAGTAGTTAGAAGTGTCAGAATATGTTATAGTAAACGCCACTAGACTCAGTATAATATTTAGGATTTTATGGCCCAATAACTCATTTTCATAATTTCGGACGAAACGCTTGTTTAAAATTGTGAATTTATTTTTAGGGGCACTTCGGGGTTAAGTCTTGGTAAATGATTTTCACTGTATGTTAATATGAATATTTAGGATTTTTCAGTACTAAGTTTATTACCCTTTTTTTGGAGTGAATAGTAACCTCGATAAGCGTACTAAGTGCAGTGTTTTCAAAATCACAATGTGAAATGTCCAAATTAGGTTAGAAAGTTTAATTTAGACACTTGGCAAGATCTTAACCACACATAGTGAAAAGTATTAGATACTTGGCATAGAGAGGAACCATTAAATGGATTTATGAAGAAAATCAAGGTGTAAGATCATGTCACATAAGCAAAACCTTTTTAATCTGACCAACCAATTTCAGCCAGATCAAAGAGTGTTTCAACCCCAGTGAAATCCTAAATAGTTGGAATCCAATTGAAACCCCAAAACCTTGGTTGAAACCGAAACCCTAAACGGTTTCCCCAAACCCTAAATTGGCTTTCAAACCCTTTTTGATCCAATTTCTAGCATTGTGTTTAATCACTTGATTAAATCACTTCCACATGCTATTAATTTCTCAAATCCTTGTTATGACATCTTTATCCAACCTTTTAAACCTTGAAAATTTGATTAGCCCAAGAAAATTTGGATTTGGGTTTGATAGCATCTCAAACCCTAACCAAACCCCCTTTAAACCCCAAATTGAAGCCCACTTGATTGAGGCCCACCAAGGCCCACGAATTTGGCCACCTTGGCAAAACTTCTTGAAAAAGTTTCCTCCCCCAGATGGCAGACCATCCACTACCCTTAGCTGCACCCAATAGTGCCTTGATGAGATGGAGAAACGCACCCCATCAACCTCCATACCTGACAGCTTCTGCAGGCTGTCCTTTCCCCTCTATATTCTCCACTTTATGTTACATAGCTACCTTCAATAAATGGTCATTCAAGTCCATTTCTTACCCCTCCAGAAGTATAGAGTCGTGCAAGACACACTTCTTTCCCTTTAATCACTTCTTCACCCTGTTCTTAGAGAGAAACCAAAAAGAGCTCTCTCGGGTAGATTTCTGAGTCTATTTGAGTGGAGATTTTTGACCCTTTGTAGGTATTTTCACACAATTATTCCTTCATAAAAGTTGTTCCTCTTTGAGTATAGTTTTCGTAGATATATTATTTGTATCATTCCTTGGTCATTTGTCGGTCAAAAGTATTTTTAACCATGGAAAGGTTATTCTGGGCGTTAAACTGGAGAGTTTGTTATGTTTTGGAGTTTTTGACCAAGCTAATGGACATATCTTGGTTCAAAAATTTTATGGAGTGTTTTTAGCATGTGTTTAAGAGTGTTTATTGAGTTTTTGTTGTATAAATAAAGCTTTTGATGATAGAGTTTCCTAGATCTAGAAACTTGAAAACTGGAAGTGGCAAAACAGTTTTTATTTGGAGAAAGTTTGAATATTTCGAGGTTTGATCTTACTATAAAGGCTTTGATATTTTTATATGATCATCCTAAGTCTTTATTTTCATTTTAGGATGTTATTTTGAAGATATTTAGTATTAGTTTTAAAGATATGATTTTTCTGTGCAAGAGGATTTCAATTAGGCCTAAGATTTGATGTTTTTGGGTTAGATCCATGTTTTATTGAGTTTTAGCCATGTGATTTTAATTTTGATGGATGGATATTATTTAAGAAACATTTTTAAACCATGTGATGTTTTAGTTTGAAGATCTCAACTTTGTAAGCCATGGATAAGGAGATTGATCAAAACTAGTTGAGAAAAAAGTTTCTATTTTTGGACTAACTGTAAAACCAAAAACTCCAAGTGTTAGTTTGTGATTTTGGTAACTTTAGTTTGATGATTTAAATCATGTTTGATCTTAAGATGATGTTATGAATTTGTTAGAAGTAAGATTTAATTTTTTGGAATTCTTGGAGATGTTTTGATCTAGGGTCAAAGCTTATGATTCAAGGGTTTGGATCTTTTCACAAAACGTTTGGTGTTGATTATTAGCTTTTTCTAAATGGATGTTTTAAGCATGGTTTTAAACCTAGGATAGGAAGATGTTTGTTGCAAAATTTTGGTTTAAGCATGAGTTTTGAAGTTGGAAGGAATTGCAACAAAAATCAAGAGAAATGGCCTATGGATGTTTCGACCATAGTGTGTTTTCCATAGCTGTGATTTGTTTTAAATCTTTCTGAGTTAATATTTGAGTTTAGGACAAAATTTACATGAGGAATGTAAATTTTGAAAATTTTTGGAGTTAGGATGTGAAATCCTTAAGTTATGGGTAAGATGGTCATTTTCCCACATGTAGAGGGTAAATGGTAATTTTACTCTAAGTTGTCTCTTTTGCACATTTCTAATTATTAGTGATTAAATGACTAACTTTTAGAATACCTTCTTACATTTTCTCGTGTTTCGCGCTTTATTCTCGTAGAACGCGACGATTGAGGTAAGTTAGCTTCTAACTTACTATCAGTTTACTATGTATGTATGATGGGTAAGGGAACTACAATTTATGTATGTATATTATCATATATGCCATGCCATGCCACATCATTACATGCTTATATGTTATGCATGATTTATTCTGTCATGAATATTTATCTGTTACACAATCTATTCTGTCATGTATTGCTATATGTTATAAGTATGCCAAGTTAAGTATGATATCTATTACATGTATGTAAAGTCATGTAATATTCACTGTTGCAAGTATGTCATGTTAAATATGTTGTCTATTACATGTTATACCATGTTACGAAATGTTTCTATCTCAAGTAAGTCATGTCTTTCGAGTTATGTTCAAGTCAGTTATGTCTAGGATACTCATGATGTAATCCTTATGATTGTCCGAGCATCTCCATTTGTAATTCACACGAGGTACTTTTGGCAAAATCATTTTGATTGTTAGAATGCAGTTCAAGTTCAGTTATGCAAATACTCCTAGTGTAATCGTTCTGATTGTTAGGGTATCTTATTTAAAATACTCGTGATGAATCATTCTGATTGTGAGAGTATTACTAGGTACTTCTGGTGTAATCATTCTAATTGTTAAGGTACGTGTTTTAAAATACTAGTGCTGGAATCATTCTGATTGTCAGAGTATTACTAGGTACTCCTAGTGTAATCATTCTAATTGCTAGGGTACATGTTTTAAAATACTTGTGATGGAATTATTCTGATTGTCAGAGTATTACTAAGTACTCCTGATGTAATCATTCTGATTGCTAAGGTACGTGTTTTAAAATATTCATGATGGAATCATTCTGATTGTCTGAGTATCTATGATGGAATATGTTGGGCGAAATCATTCTGATTGTTCAATATGGAGTTGTATCTCCTGTACTCTTTTGATCACAACCATTTTGGACTAGTGTTGTGATTATGGCTGTTTAGTATGCCTTTATGTATGAAGTATGTTTCAAGTATTTGGGATATTTTTAGTTTGGTGCAAATAGTATTGCTAAAGAAAAAAAATTATCCCCTGCAAATATTGCATAATGTTAGATGCATGTTAGGTGACTCACTCAAAAATGAGTAGCACAAAGGCTATCCCAAGTGCAGGAGGATGTCGTGTAATAATTAGGAATAAATTCCTAGATCGTCTCCTCAGGGAAAGTTACTCAAAAATTAAACTCGTTGAAAAAGTGTGAAAAACTTCACAAAGAGAAAACAAGTGGATGGTGTGACGCCCCCAAATTCCGCTTGGGATTGAACGGACATTTGAAGCGTCGAGACATGCAACACAAGGTTACCTGCCCCCGTTCATGACATATAAGATGCAATGTTCCTAACATGCATCTAGCATTATGCAATATTCGCAGCGGATAATTTTTTTTCTTTAGCAATACTATGCACCAAACTAAAAATATCCCAAATACTTGAAACATATTTCATACATAAAGGCATACTAAATAGCCGTCATCACCACACTAGTCCAAAAAGGTTGTGATCAAAAGAATACTTGAGAAACAACTCCAAAAGTATAAGTATTAACCTAAGTTAAATACTATACCATCATCAACATCGCACCGTGGCCTAGTCGACTGTATTCAGTTGGTCAGATTCCAATTCTCCTTCGGGTCCTGTAACAAGATCTACCATTCGGGGGGAATGGTAGTTGGGACTACCACAGTGAGATTTGATTACAAATCTCAGTAAGTTAACATAAAACTTATACACAGGTTAAAAATGCATGCATGGCAGTAAAAGCATAAATGCATAATTATAGTCATACATAAACATAGTATAACTTGACATATAGCATGACTTAACCAGAACTTAAGCGTGAACTGAACTTGACTTAACATGGCATGAACTTAAGCTTAAAACATAACATGAACAAACAACATAACATGAACGTGAAACATAACATGGACTTGAAATATAGCATGAACGTAAACCTGCATAACATAAATAAGAACTTGAAAATAACATAAACTTGAACATAACATGTACGTGAGTATAACATAACATGGACTTGATCTAAAACTTGACTTATCATGTATTTGATCTGAAACTGGACTTAACATAAACTTGGAATCTTATTCAATTGTCTTGATTAATAACGTGCGTTAATACGTACTCCACAGTTGTTGTGGCCCCACGTATTCAAGTAACATAAAATATAATACGTACTCCACAGTTGTTGTGGCCCCACGCATTATAAATAACATAAATATAATACGTACTCCACAGTTGTTGTGGCCCCACGCATTATAAATAACATAAAATATAATACGTACTCCACAGTTGTTGTGGCCCCACGTATTATACGTATCATAACATATCTTATCTTTCTTAATGCATGAGACATTAATTAATATCATATACTTTTCTAACATGGCGTATACTTGTAAATGGCACAATATGATTTAATCATAACATTTCATGGCATACTTAACATGGCATACTTATAACATACATCATTGTATGACAGAAAAGATTATGTAACAGATAATTATTCATGAGAGATTAAATCATACATAGCAGATAAACATGTAATGACATAGCATGACATGGCATATACGAGAACATACATACATAAATTGTAGTTCTCTTACCCATCACACATACACAATAAACTGATAGTAAGTTAGAGGCTAACTTACTCGATCGTCGCGTTCTATGAGAATAGAGCGCGAAACACGAGGAACTGCACAACAGTGGAAGAGGAACACTCAAGTCCTTAAGATTTTCACTTCTGAACTCAATTGTCATATTATGAGCACTTGCAACACCACGGGCAACTTGAGGTTTCATTGATGTAGAAAGTCACCAGCTTCCCAATCAACAAATCTTGTACTTTGTTTGCATTGTCTTTCACCGTTCCTTTCTCCTGCTATTATATATATATATATTTATTTATTTTTAATCGTAAACCTGCTAACGCTTGACCGTGGGAGTCCCAGCAGCCATATTTGACCATAAGCACCAGTCCACAAGCAACCATGCGTGACCGATGAAGCACCAACCCAGCAGCCATGCTTGAACGTCCACGTGCTGGATAATATTGAATTAGAAGACCATTAGCTTTAGCATCAACAGAATCTCGTGCATTCCACCTTTACATCATTGAGATTAATCTCCACCATAAAGTTATAATACAATTGTCGATACCGAAATTCTTGATGACAGCTTGCACTCTTACCATCACTGAATTCACCAAATCACTGCTACACTTTTACTTGTCAAAAGTCAAATTATTAAAGCTAAAGTAATTAAAACTTACGTATATGAGCAAAAATGTGTAGATGTCAAATAAAATCTAAGAATTTAAGTTAAAATGAATCTAAAAGCTATATATATATATTATTTAAATCAAGCTTATCTTCAATAATGCCGTCCACCTCTCTCTAAAGTCAACAAAGTGGGCTGCAAAGTTAAGAATTCGTGAGTAGTGATTGATAGCACCTTTGACCCTCCAATGTCGTAACCAACGGCTGCGATTTGATCTCTGACGGCTAAAAGGCATCACCAAGCTAGCTGTATCCACAAACAAATAATATCCTTTCCAGGTCCCCAATCACGCACAAGATGCAGCTTGATGATGGTCCTGAAAAAGTCATTATCACGCACAAACAGAACAGTGATGGCAACGAGGTGGTTTTAACTTAGTTGCTCTTTCGACAAAACCGTATTCTTGGGTTGGCTGGGTCCATAGTTGACCGGCTTGAGCCTTTCCTTGGCACTCATGTGTATGCCACCGGATTGAGACCTTCTGGGCACCTCCAAGAATCGGATCTGGGGCAACTCACTTGTAGAAATGATTGACAAGTGAGGGTTGGATGCAGAGAGGAAGAGGAGCGGGTCGAGAACGCCATGGGAGGACTGGTCCAAGCCAGAAGACCCTCAGATCCAGGAGCTGTCCGTAGCTTCTTTGGCACCTGTTTCTGGAGCGTAGGACAGAGGGAGAGTGGATTTGAGACGTGAGGACTATAGGCGTAGGAGACTGCAGAGGCAAGAATCAATTTAGCAAACCCATATCATATTTCGAAGCTTCCGTGAACTCTATGGCTGAGGAAGAGATTGTAGCAGCTGAGGTGAGCCCCGCTGCGCCGTCGGATCACAAGCGCAAACTCGAGGATTTGGAGCCCCAAGCTCCTGAACCCACCAAGCCGAGCACCGGCCACGTATAGCCATCGGTTCCTCCATCTTGGAGTATGGGACCATTACAGCACCACTAGCTCTTCCGAATAAGAATAACTGGTGGATGACGGTGACCAGGTTTCGGAGATGCTGAAGGGTTCGTGATTTGATTTTCTTTCATTGAGAGAGAGACATTTGGTCGAGAGAGTCGTGAGAGAGCATTCGTGCTGATAACGTGTTATGAAACTTATTTTAAATAAAACACTTTAAATAAAACACTATGATGAATTAAGGTAGAATATTATTTTATAAACTAAAATTTATAAAATAATATTTCCTCATCATTATATAAAATGATAAAGTACCGTTAATTAATCGAAGATGATAAAACCAATTAATTTAAATAAGAGTTTTCAACGTAAAATTAAACATCTTAATATCTTAAAACAACTAAAATATTTAATCTAAGTAATTATCCACAATTATAATATTTTCAGAGCTCATTAAATTATTATAATTGTGCTACTTTAAAAACAAGCTTATCTAATACTTTGAAATTCGATGGATAAGATCCGGAAAAACGCCATCGAGGTACAACGCTTAGGATAAAACTGTTCATGATTTTACAGCTGTCGGTGAAGAACAAATTACGTGATTTACGGAAAAAGATAATCTATACGCGTGATTCCAGATGAGGGTAAAGACGAGAGAGATGTGATTGCTGTCGGGAAATAATCCAAAACTGATAATTTTAGCGGGCTGTTACAGATGGTATGTGTAATGGATGGAGAGGTTACTAGTCATGTACTAGATTCATATTTTTAGATTTGTTTTGATTGTCGGATTGAAATGTAAATGACTAATAGATTAAATTCAGAAATTAATGAAACTAAATTAAGAATTAAACTAAATTAGAAAGTAATTGACAAACATGCACTAAAAATTTAAAATGCCCAAAGAAATGAAAGATTAAATAAGTGAGAAAAATAAATAACACGAAATAAGTAAACAGAAAATAAATTGCCCAAACTTCTAAACCAAAAATCTCAAAAGTATTCTATAAACTTTAAACTGAAGTTAAATAAAAATAGAGAATAAAAAGTCTGAACGAAAATTCCCCTTCACCATTCAATTGAAATTCAAAACAAAAAGAACCAACTTCTCATGTAACACTCTTGAAAATTAATCTCCAAACCTTTAATGAAAAATCTAGAACAATTCTTTATTCCATGAAATTAACTAACACACTTGCAAGAATTTAAAATATTACACATAATGAAATAAAATTCTAGAGTAATTCTTAGCACAATTAATAAAAACTCTAAAACAATTCTTTAATCCATGAAATCACTTAACACACTTGCTAGAATTTAAAGTATTACACTTAATGAAATAAAATTCTAAAGCAATTCTTAGCACACTTAATAAAAACTCTAAAACAACATAGCATTGCAACCAAAAGAAAAAAAAATTCCGAATACTAAGACTTGAATTTTGCATTTCAACACAACTCCATCTTTATTTCATTCACACATCCCCACCTACTAACCAACTTAAAAATCAACTTAGCAACAATTAAATTACAACTTGACCAAAACTTCATGCAAGAATTAAAGTAGCAACAACTTCACTAAAAAAAACTGCTAAGGAACATAAGAACAACACTAAAACAAAGCATAAAAAAATTCCTCTCTACTCCACACGTCCAACCCCTATTTAAAGAACCCATCTACCACTTCTTGAATGTCCAATTTGGTGGAAAAATAGCAGCACATGTTCGGTGGAAAAACAGCACATGTTGGATGACTTTTTCAATGATCAATTGATGCAGAATTTTTGGTGGAGAAGCATCTGAATTTCGGTGGAAAGAGCAGCCTTCATTCGGTGGAAAAGCAACACATGTTGGATGACTTTTTCAATGATCAATTGATGCAGAATTTTCGGTGGAAAGAGCAGCTGGATTTCATGGAGACAGCAGCCTAATTTTCTTGACTTTTTGTTGCTCATCTTGTGCAGAATTTCGGTGGAGGGACAGCAGCCTAATTTCAAGACTTTTTGGTGCAATTTGTTTCAAGAAATTGGTGCTGTCCGAGTGCTTCAATTTTTGCATGTTCGGTTTGATTTCCAGCTGTGTTTGTTCTTTATTTTTCTGCATCCGTGAGTTGTATGTGTTGAACTTTATTTTTCTGTTTTGAATTCCAGCCGTGATTGTTGATTTCTTCATTCTTTGCTTGTCTTTTCTGCATGTGCGTGAGTGTGAGCTGTTGCTGCTTCTTCATTTTGCATCCGTGAGCTGCATATGTTGGTTGATTATTTTTTTTTGCTCAATTTGTTGCAACATTTCGGTGGAAGGACAGCAGCAGAAAATGGTGGGAAGAGCAGCAGAATTTTATGACCTTTTGGTGATCATTTTGGTGCAGCAATTTGGTGGAGAAGCAGCACACATTCGGTGGAGAAGTAGCCTTCATTCTTGACTTTTTCAATGATCAAATTGTGGAAAGAAATTGGTGTAGACAGCAGCACACATTCGATGGAGATAGAAGCAGAATTTTATGACTTTTTGGTGATCAATTGATGGAGCAATTCGGTGGAGAAAGAGCAGCACATTTCCCTTGGTTGAAAATTCAAGCATGACACTTCTCCTTCCATTTCAATTTCCTCGCGTCTCTACTTTCTAATAAAACTCACCCACCGAATCACTTTCTTTCACTCACCCTCTCTAATTCTCTTAATCATGCACCCACCGAATCTCAATTCAAACCAAGCACACGGAACCTCTTGGTTCCTAACATTCTCCCCTTAAATCACGGCACCTCCAATTTCTTTCTAATCCAACCACCCTTTTTATTTCTTTTCTTGTGCAACTCTCACCAATTCAAATCAAGACATTTTAGCCAACATCAAATATTTGATTTTCACATAAAAGTCAAGCCAAATAATAAGAAGCTACCGAGTGCTTCCTTCCTTCTCTTCATTCCTCTCAACTTTTAGTCAAAAGTTCCAACCGGATCCCATTTGAATTTTATTCAAGCTGAAAATAAGAAGAAAGAAATAACACTTAAAAATAAATTACAAATAAATAAATTATCAAAAATAGACTATATATGTGAGGAAATATTGTCCCATTAAATCATAGTTATAAAATTAAGCATAAACATGATATTAATCAATTAAAAATCACAACTCGAATTTATGCTTATTAACTATTTTTCCATCTAAAACCAATAAATAATGTCACGAAGCAATTGAAATACATTGGTTTTAAATAGCTAAAATATGCAATATCTCAGCTCAATCATTAGGAACATTACTTCTTATATGTCATGAACGGGGGCAAGTAACCTTGTGTTGCATGTCCCAACGCTTCAGATGTCCTTTCGATCCCAAGCGGAATCTGGGAGCGTCACAGGGTGGTATCAGAGCAATACGTCTCTGGGCTATGAATCCACATGTCCTTAGAAAATACGCCAAATATTAGGCTTGAAATTTTAGTCTTTGTTAGGCTTGAATTTCTTGAAGTATAGGAGATAGTACGTGGTTGTGATACGTGTATTCATGTGTTTCAGGAAGTGACACATGACTCGTGGTAGGATATCTCAGAACACTGAGGGAGACATCAATCAAGAGAATTAGAATCGCCAAGTGGATGGAGGGCAAGGATTTGCTGAGGCTATACATCTTCTGATTGACGTGCTTAGACATCAGCAACAACAACAAGTGCAAGTACCTCAACCCGAAGTTAGGGGTTGTTCTTATGAGAAGTTTTTGATCCATAGATACCCAAAATTTTCTGGTAATGAAGGCCCCTTTGAGAGCCAAGAAATGGATTCTGGATCTCGAAAGGACATACGAGATCTGTGGATGTACTGAGGACCACTAGGTTCTATATGCTGGATATCTATTCCAAGGAGAAGCTGGAATATGGTGGGACACCCACAGGCAACTCCTAGTTAGGGAACTAGGAAATCTCGCTGCACTATCATGGGAGAGATTCAAGAAAGAGTTTGACAACAGATTCTTCCCAGATTCTGTCAAACAGCTGAAGGCGCAGGAGTTTGCAACTTTAACTCAAGGCAGTTTAACCGTAGAACAGTACGATGCTAAGTTTATGGCGTTAGGAAGGTTTGCACTACACCTTATCTCTACTCAAAGGATGCAGGTGCATAAGTTTCAAGCAGGACTTCAACCTAGGATCCACAGTCAAGTAGCTTACCTTAGAATACAGACTTACCAAGAATTGGTAAATGTGGCAGCGATAGCAGAGGTAGAGCATAAGGATTTGACCACCCAAATCATTTTGGAAAGAAAGAGGATTTCACCGTATGCTACTGAAGAAAGTCCAGAAAGGAAGAAGATGTTTACTGAATTAGATAAAGGAAAAGGCATCGAGACTAGAAGCTCAATGCTGACCACATATCCAATATGTGGGATGTGCGAAAAGAACCATGGAGGCAAGTGCAAGCTTACCTTAGGACTTTGTTTCAGATGTGGCCAACCTGACCACTTGATCAAAACTTGTCCCAAGAGAGCTAGAGGAAGGGGACTGTTCCCAACGGAGATTCCAAACCAAAGCCACGACCTCCTGTGCCAGCTCGAGTGTTTACAACCACTCTTGGGGAGGCAGATACTGATGCCCCAAGAACATATAGAGCAAATGCCATTTCAGGTATTTTCTAAGCCCTATGTATTGTTAAGCTTAGTTAAGGTTGATTTGACTGCAATTGATTGTATTGTTAAATTATTGTTATTTTGGGGAATGTCAAGTCATTGAGGTTTGTAACTTGTATGCTTTTGATTCAAGCTAGTCCCTGTTTCTAGTGATTTTGGTTTTGCACAAAATTAAGTTGGGAAGCCTAATTGTTACCCAGGGGTAAGAGTAACAATTCTCACTAGGAGTATTATTGTTCATACCAGTGTAGGTATAGAATGCCTTTTTGTGATACGAGGAAGAATATTGAAGGTCATTGAATTGTATTCCACGTGTTTGGAGTTTGTTTTGATTATGAGGATGCAATGGAATTTGTGTTTGTGGAAAACGTAGATCGCCCTTATATTGAAGACAAATATATGGAGAGTAAAATTTTGGTCTTGAGGACTTACGTGAATAGTATGAACATATCCTTTCGTTTAGAGTCAAAATAAGAGGCAGCTCATGATGGATCATGGCTATGCCAATCATAAGAGAGAAAGCCTTAAGTTTAGGTTAATAGCTGATTGTTTATCAAGGTGTCACCTAGGAGGAGGAATGATTCGTTTTAATTATGAAGGAGTAAGCTAGTCCTAGGTAGACAGATTTCCCTGAGGAAATAGAGAAAGTAAATTCAGTTGTGTATGGATTAAATTCTTCCAAATCGAATTGCACGAATACTTTGTGAAAGGGTTCTAGTACAATTATGATTAGAGTGAGAAAGTTAAGGAATGGCAAAATTTAGTGGTATATATATATCTATGGTGAATAATTCTTTGAGCATTAAGGAAATAAGTGATTTCACTTAAGCAAGGATTAGTATCCTAGAAGGTTAGTCTAGAACTTGTTAAGTTTAGGCAATAACCTTTGTGATCATTATAGATAAGATTTGTGTGGACTACGAGAGGAAGGAGTTACCTCATGGAGAACGTTACCCGCCGCTTCACTCGACTACGTGGTTAGACTGGGATAGCTTCAAAGTGAGGACAACACGGGATGGAGCTGAGTCCAGCAGAGCAACAAAAGAGCGCGCCGCAGCTGCCAACACTGAGCCCGCAACATCAGGATCATCTATGTCATCAACTCACTGCAGACGTTTGCTAGTAGAGGGTCAGGAGTCAGAAAACGGCGATAAAGAGTTCATGCAGCCCCCGACCAAGGTCATTTCGACAATGTGGTCTAGATTACGAGGACAAAGTGTTCTACTACTTAACCCAACACACCATGCCATTGGACATCGACGCACTTCCACTGGATACGACCAGTGACGACACATCTAGTGATGGACGATAGTTTTGGTAAGCAACATCTTCTTTTGAGCGTGTTTTATGTTTTTACTTGCGTCAATTTTGAGGACGAAATCTTTTTTTTAGGAGGGGAGGATGTAACAGGCCGCTAGAAATTCAATGTTAGAATTTCTATAGACTTGAGGAACCACGAATTGGCTAATCGCAAAGGTTTTAGTTTGTCAACATAATCAGTATTATCACTCACTATGCTGCCAGAAATGCGATTTTAATTGTTTGAGGTAGTTAGAAGTGTCAGAATATGTTATGGTCTGCACCACTAGACTCAGTATAATATTTAAGATTTTATGGCCTAATAACTCATTTTCATAATTTCGGACGAAACGCCTTTTTGAAACTGTGAATTTATTTTTAGGGGTACTTCAGGGTTGAGTCATGGTAAATGATTTTCACTGTAGGTTAAGATGAATATTTAGGATTTTTTAGTACTAAGTTTATTATGCTTTTTTTTTTAGTGAATAGTAACCTCAATAAGCGTACTAAGTGCAGTGTTTTTAAAATCACAGTGTAGAATGTCTAAATTAGGTTAAAAAAGTTTTATTTGGACACTTGGCAAGATCTTAGCCACGCATAGTGAATAGTATTAGATACTTGGCATAAAGAGGAACCATTAGATGGATTTGTGAAGGAAATCAAGGTGTAAGATCATGCTACCTAAGCAAAACCTTTTTCATCTGACTAACTAATTTGAGCCAGATCAAAGAGGGTTTCAACCCTAGTGAAACCCTAAATGGTTGGAATCCAATTGAAACCCCAAAAGCTTGGTTGAAACCGAAATCCTAAACGGTTTCCCCAAACTCTAAATTGGCCTCAAACCCTAAATTGGCCTTCAAACCCTTTTTGATCCAATTTCTAGCATTGTGTTTAATCACTTGATTAAATCACTTCCACATGCTATTAATTTCTCAAATTCTTGTTATGACATATTTATCCAACCTTTTAAACTTTCGAAATTTGATTGGGCCAAGAAAAATTGAATTTGGGCTTGATAACATCTCAAACCCTAACCAAATCCCCTTTAAATCCCAAATTGAAGCC
Organism: Carya cathayensis; assembly: GCA_011037825.1. NCBI lineage: Eukaryota > Viridiplantae > Streptophyta > Magnoliopsida > Fagales > Juglandaceae > Carya > Carya cathayensis. Next base: position 129,699 of record QGSO01000245.1, on the reverse strand, counting down.
CACTTGGTTGAGGCCCACGAATTTGGCCACCCTAGCAAAGCTTCTTGAAGAAGGTTTCTCCCCCACATGGTAGACCATCCAATGCCCTTAGCTGCACCCAATAGTACCTTGATGAGATGGAGAAACCCACCCCATCAACCTCCATACCTGACAGCTTCTGTAGGCTGTCCTTTCCCCTCTCTATTCTCCACTTTATGTCACATAGCTACCTCCAATAAATGGTTATTCAAGTCCATATCTTACCCCTCCAGAAGTATAGATTCGTACAAGACACACTTCTTTCCCTTTAATCACTTATTCACCCCGTTCTTAAAGAGAAACCCAAAAGAGCCCTTTCAGGCAGATTTCTTGGTCTTTTTGAGTGGAGCTTTTCAACCATTTGTAGGTATTTTCACATGCTTACTCGTTCATAAAAGTTGTTCCTCTTTGAGTATAGTTTCCGTAGATATATTATTTGTATCATTCCATGGTCATTTGTCGATCAAAATTATTTTTAACCATAGAAAGGTAATTCTAGGTGTAAAACTGGAGAGTTTGTTATGTTTTGGAGTTTTTGACCAAGCTAATGGACATATCTTGGTTTGAAAATTTTATGTAGTGTTGTTAGCATGTGTTTAAGAGTGTGAATTGAGATTTTGTTGCATGAATAAAGCTTTTGATGATAGAGTTTCCTAGATCTAGAAACTTGAAAACTGGAAGTGGCAAAACAGTTTTTATTTGGAGAAAGTTTGAATATTTCAGGGTTTGATCTTACTATAAAGACTTTGATATTTTTATATGATAATCCTAAGTCACTTATTTTCATGTTAGGATGTTATTTAGAAGATATTTAGTATTAGTTTTAAAGATATGATTTTTCTATACAAGAGAATTCGGTTAGGCCTAAGATTTGATGTTTTTGGGTTAGATCCATGTTTTATTGAGTTTTAGCCATGTGATTTTAAGTTTAATGGTTGGATATTATTTAAGAAACATTTTTAAACCATGTGATGTTTTAGTTTGAAGATCTCATCTTTGTAAGCCATAGATAAGGAGATTGATCAAAACTAGTTGAGAAAAAAGTTTCTGTTTTTGGACTAAGTGTAAAACCAAAAACTCCAAGTGTTATTTTGTGATTTTGGTGACTTTAGTTTGATGATTTAAATCATGGTTGATCTTAGGATGATGTTATGAATTTGTTAGAAGTAAGATTTTGTTAGAAGTAAGATTTGATTTTTTGGAATTCTTGGAGATGTTTTGATCTAGGGTGAAAGCTTGTAATTCAAGGGTTTGGATCTTTTCACAAAACGTTTGGTGTTGATTGTTAGCTTTTTCTAAATGTATGTTTTAAGTATGGTTTTAAAGTTAGGATAGGAAGATGTTTGTTGCAAAATTTTGGTTTAAGCATGAGTTTTGAATTGGAAGGAATTGCAACAAAAATCATGAGAAATGGCCTATGGATGTTTCGGCCATAGTGAGTTAGTTGTGATTTGTTTTAAATTTTTATGAATTGATATTTAAGTTTAGGAAAAAATTTACATAAGGAATGTAAATTTTAGTAATTTTTGGAATTAGGATGCAAAATCCTTAAGTTTGGGGTAAAATAGTTATTTTTCCATATGTAAAATGGTAATTTTACTCTAACTTGTCTTTTTTTCTTTTCATATTTCTAATTGTTAGTGATTGAATTTCTAACTTTTAGAATACTCACTTATAGTTCTCGTGTTTTGCATTTTATTCTCGTAGGATGCAACAATCGAGGTAAGTTATCTTTTAACTTATTATCAGTTTACTGTATATAGTAATGGGTAAGGGAACTACAGTTTATATATATATGTTATCATAGATGCCATGCCATGCCATGTCATTTCATGTTTATCTATTATGCATGATTTATTCTGTTATGAATACTTATCTGTTATACAATCTATTCTGTCATGTATTCTATATGTTGCAAGTATGTCATGTTACATTATGTCATTTGTTACATGTATGGCATGTCACATAATATTCACTGTTACATGTATGCCATGTCACATAATATTTTCTATTACATATTATACCACGCTATGATATGTTGTCTATTACATGTTATGTCAAGCTATGAAATGTTTTCTGTCAAGTACATCATCATGTCCTTCGACTTGCATTCATGTACTTCCTCTTACAGTTAAGTTATTGTTTAGCTCATAGTTATCGTTAAATCATGATAACCCCATGAGATAAGAATACTTAATCATAGTAACTCCATGAGATAAAAATACTCAATCATGGTAACCCCATGAGATAAGAATACGCTATCATGGTAACCCAATGAGATAAAAATACTCAATCATAGTAACCACATGATATAAGAATATGCTATCATAATAACCCTATGAGATAAGAATACTCAATCATGGTAACCCCATGAGATAAGATTACACAATCATGGTAACCCCATAAAATAAGATTACTCAATTATAGTAATCCCATAAGATAAGATTAAGCAATCATGGTAACCCCTTGAGATAAGACTACTCTATCATAGTGACCCCATGAGACAAGAATACATTTCAAGTTCATGTTCATATTATGTTATGTTCAAATTCACGTTATGTTTCAAGTTCACGTTCATGTCATACTATGTTCATATTCATATTATGTTCAAGTTCACGTTCATATTAGACTATGTTCATGTGTACGTTAACTTACAAGTTTACGTTCATGTCATGTTATGTTCATTTTCATGTTATATTCAAGTTTATGTTATGTTATATTCACGTTCATATTATGTTTCAAATTCACATTCATGTCATGTTAGATTTATGTTCATGTTATTTCAAGTTCATGTTCATGTTATATTATGTTCACGTTTACGTTATATTTCAAGTTCGCGTTCATGTCATGGTATGTTCATGTTCGTGTTATATTCAAGTTCACATTATGTTTCAAGTTCACGTTTATGTCATGTTATGTTCGCTATGTATGTTCATGTTCATACTATGTTTCAAGTCCATGTTATGTTTCGAGTTCACGTTCATGCTTTGTTGCAAGTCCATGTTATGTTTTAAGTTCATGTTCATGTCATGTCAAGTCAAGTTCAGTTCATGTTTCAGTTCAAGTTATGTTAGTTATGCCATACTATATGTCAAGTTATGTTATGATTACTTATGACTTTGATTATGCATTCATGTTTTTACTGCCATGCATGCATCATTAACCTGTGTAGAAGTTTCCTGTTAACTTGCTGAAATTTGTAATCAAATCTCACCGTGATAGTTCCAACTACAATTACACCCAAATGGTCGGTAATGTATCAGGACCAGAGCAGGGAGCTGACATTGGCAAACTAGAAGAGGTTAACTAGATGCTGCAGACACAACGCAGAGCATATGGCCTCCATAGTTAAGTTTCTAGATAGTATTTTGTTATCGTTAGTCGAGTTACACGAGTTATTTGATGAACTAGCCCAATAGTATATTTTGGTTATATAATTATGGAGTCTGGTCTCCCATGTTTTGAGATTATAATCTTTTAAGACGTGTATTGTAATCATAGATGTTCATTTTGTTAACTATACATAGATTATATTTTAATTATTTAGGATATTATCAATCTGGTGCATAATATTACTCAAGAAAAAAATTATCCGCTGCAAATATTGCATAATGTTAAATGCATGTTAGGAACATTGCATCTTATATGCCATGAATGGGGGTCGGCAACCTTATGTTCATGTCCCGATGCTTCATATGTCCGTCCGATCCCAAGCGAAAATCTGGAGGCATCACACAATGACTTAGTAAGAAACCCACCATAACGTAAACATACTTAACATAAGGTTTTCATAAAATATTTTATGCTAAAAATCATGACTAGTCATAAATATGATGATGACATGCATGACTTAAAAATGTTTCTAGTATATGGATTAACTGACTTATCTGACTGGCCAATATACTTAACCCTATGTGCAAGGTTGTGCATCGATCCCAAGTCAACCTAGGGGTTTCCACAAGTTAGAAATTCTTGCACATCTTCAAGAAACTTTCGGCCTAGGGTTTCCTCAAGTCCTTAGTCTATGAGTCTTAAGGCAAGAGAAAGATCACGAAGTGATAAAAGAGAGCCTTGAACATGAAGCACATATTTGGTTTGAAGTATTGTTGCTTTCAATAGTTTAATGATTGAAACATACACTTTCAGCATGCTTGATTATCAAAAAAATACTTTTGAAGTTTTGTAAGTGAGCATCTAACTTACTCATGGATAATGTATTTATGTTTCTGTGTAAACTTTGCATTTTGGTGGCTCAAATTGGATTATGGAATTCCTAGTTGTTACATGCCATGATTATTATCTTATATGTGCATTATATGCTCAAATGATGCTTGTTAAATTGTTGGTTCAAATGACATGATTGGAGTTTGAGAAATGGCATATGCTTTGTTGAGCTTTCATATGTTGTACACAAGTATATATTAAGCATTTTCTAATTGTTTCATGTTGTACATGTGATGCACTCTTTTTATATGGCATAAGTACATGACATTGTTGTACGAAAATTACATGGTCACATGTCACCTGTTTTTGGGTTATGTATTAAAGGGAATGGTTTTGTCACGACCCTAGTGCTAGGATAGGGGAATATTCTTGTGGAACTCCTTACCCACTCTGGAGTTCCTAAATTAGAGTGGTAACCCATGGGTTGATGAAGTATAGTTAATGAATTTCGAATGGGTTTTTTTTAAAAAGTTTCAAAACGAAGTAGCCGCACTCAACGCTAGTGGGTGCAACACATTGTAAAATGCGGTGAATAAGAATTGCGAACTGTCGTATCATATGGACTTTGATGTACTCACACTCGATCAAGAGGGCTAGCAAAGTGATGTAGTAACTAGTAGGGAGCCCACTGTTCCTATAGGTAGCCATGAGGTGTCCACCCATACCATTATATGGAATAAGTTTGTTAAAGTTTCTAAAAGAAACAGAAAGATGATATTTTGCTATATGTTTACATTGTTACTCTGATACATGGTTACAAGATCAGTGATTTTTGAAGAAGACTACATAGAGACAAAAATATGTTTTCGGTCTAAGTACATGTTCATGCTCACATGCATTCATACTCATGGTTTACCTTATATTGTTCATATTATCTTTTTGTATATTTTTTGTTAACTTGCTGAGATTTCTAGATACTATGGTAGTTTCCACTACTATCATTCCCCTCGAAATGGTAAAAGTTGTAATAAGACTCGTGAAAAATCTAACAAGGATGGATGAGCTACCTAACTTGATTGAGGATAAGTACACTATAGAAGCTTGTTACCATATAGCCATTTCTTATTTAGAAGCCACCTTGCTGCTCCCAAGGAGATTCAAGATATCCTAAATAGAGATTACACACTGCATTTGTCACAACCCCACCCTATCAAGAGCGAGACTGTGATCCTGTACCTGTTCTTTTTCCTATTATATCAGTAAATATATTTCTAAATGAATGCCCATATTGTTATTAGTGTTATTATTATTATTATTATTATTATTTTACTGAAAGAAACATCTAATAGACATACCTTTACATTCCTTTACAAAGGACTCTCAGAGTCCGTCATCCATTTATTTAACATAACTACTTTAAACAAAAAGGGACTCAGTCCCTTCAGTCTTTACAAAAGAAAACTAACTTAAAGCAGGAGGGGTTCCATTACCCCACTATATACCTTATACCCGAAGGTATCTTGTCTAGAAGTTAACTCAATAAAACATCCCCGTGTGGGGTCCAGTATTAAAACGTAAGAAACATATATCGTCATAAAAAGAAACCAAACTACCCAGGGACTACTAAACGTCAGCCCCTCCCTCCTCAGCAATACTCAACTCCTCAGTAGATTCTTCTGTACCTGGACGTTTAAAACATAAACACAAAGTGAGTCTAATACTCAGTAAGCAGTACATCATGTTGTTAACTTAATAAGCATATAGTTCTTTCTGTTGAAAACATGCATCCATAAACCAATACTAATTCTGACAATACTTCCATGCATATACTTTCTTTATAACATCATGCATACACTTACTTCTTACTATCATGTATATACTCACTTCATACTTTCATGCCAAATCTTTATTTCTTATTTTCATACATACTTATATATCATATCTTCATGCATACACTAAATTTAATCTTTCACTTTCTTTTGGCCAACACACTATTACGCCCCGTGTGTTGGGGTTAGCGGTCCTATTGGACCTGGATTCCACCCGTGACCACAGGTTAGGAACCCCTTTCTGTCAGGGGGCAGCACTGGGTGCACTACCAGTACTACTTACCCGGCATTGCAATCTGCCCATTTCTTTGGTACCCTTTCCTTCATATGGCCATTACATATTTTCATACATTAACCTTCATTCCATTCTTTTCTTTCTTTGAAATCAATCATTTTCATTATCTTTCTTAGTTCAATGCATATGCATTTATTTTGGAAATTAGCATTTCATGTCATGCTTACATATAAATAGAACCTTAGTTATTTCAAGGAGCATGTATGAAAGTTCCATGACTTAGAATCTACGTGCATGCATTACTATATACACATACAAACAATTATAATTAATAGGGTGCTTAACAGGGGCTACCAAGAAAGGCTTGTACATAATATAAATTCCTTTATTCTTTAATTAGAGGAACGTTTGGAAAGAGATAGAGAAATATTCTTCCACAAGAGGACTTGGCGTGGGCGCATGGTCATAGCTACTTACCTCGACCCGTTGAAATCTCTTCAACTTCAGTGAATCCTAATCCAATAAATAACAAGTGTGTTAATACTCATCCAACATCCTTTAAGCCTCCACTTAATAATAAACTAAATATTATAAACTAACGTCGTTTTCTACCCTCAACGCTACTTTAAATGACTACCCTCTCGACAAATCCTTACAAAAGTAACATAAGAAGATAGTTAATTTAGTTAACATAACATCAAAACAACTCCATATATATGCATTTAATCACTTAAAACAGAATATAATTATATATATACACAAAACAGAACATCAAACAGCCCTATATATATAATTAATCCCTTAAAACAGAGCATATATGTAGATATACAAAACATAACATCAAAACAGCCCTATATATATAATTAATCCCTTAAAACAGAGCATATATGTATATATATAAAACATAACATCAAAACAGCCCTATATATATAATTAATCCCTTAAAACAGAGCATATATGTAGATATACAAAACATAACATCAAAACAGCCCTATATATATAATTAATCCCTTAAAACAGAGCATATATGTATATATATAAAACATAACATCAAAACAGCCATATATATATAATTAATCCCTTAAAACAGAGCATATATGTAGATATACAAAACATAACATCAAAACAGCCCTATATATATAATTAATCCCTTAAAACAGAGCATATATGTATATATATAAAACATAACATCAAAACATAAGCTAAACAATTTAATTAGCTTCCAAAATCACATTAAATCACATTAAACTTACCTTAAGCTCCTAGATTCTTTCAAGAGGTGAAATGAAGGTCCAAAGCTTGAAGAAAATGAGAGGAGTTTGATTTCTTGAAGAGGAGAAGAAAAGAGGGAAGTGGCGTTGGCTAGCATGGAAAGAGAGATGAAGAAGACTTGTTCTTCATTTGTTAGGTGTAGACCGATGGGTTTGAAGAGGAAATTCTTCATCTATTAGGTGTAGACCGATGGGTTTGAAGAGGAAATTCTTCAGTTGTGAGGTGTAGACCGATGGTTCATAAGAGAAGAAGGCTTAGTTAAATTTTTGGTCATTAAAAACTTAAGGAAATGGAGGGCTAGGATTAGATTTAGGAAGATAACTATTCCAACTACCAATCCAATGGTGGGAATCATTTGTGCTCTTTCATAAATAATAAAATTTTAGGGTTTAAAGAGAAAATACTATAAGGCCTTAAAAATCATGTACTTAATTTATTTTAACAACCCACATAAAATAAAAACACACCCATCTAAAATAAAATAATAAAAATCTTTACATGAACATATTTAGCTTAAGGAATAAAATAAAATGACGTAAAGACTCACGTAGTAAGATTCGGGTATTACAGCATTGGATTCCTAAGCTTGAAGAAGCGCTCACCCTTGAGAATCATTTTGATTATTCAAACGACCATGTAATTATGCATGGGGATTTGTATCACAAGATCCAGAGGTCTTGAAAGGTTTTAAGTTGCAACTTTCTAGGTCCCATGTCTTAGAAGACAACATTTCTTTTTAATGGTACTTTTGGCAATAGGGTTTGTGGTTTAAAATCCTCATTATTTATGAATTTGGGGATCTTTTGAAATAGTTATTTTGGGATTAATAGATATTTTATTTTGGTACCATATTTAATTGCTCAAACTTTACTAGAAATGAATTTTTTCTGCTACGATTATTGCATATTACTATAAACATGCTAGGTGCATTGCATGTTAACTATTATGAACGAGAGGTAAGTGACCTTGAGTTACATGTTCCAACACTTCAGTCACAAAGTATTCGCCCGACTTAATATTATATTGATTCTAATGGAAGGTACAAGGTAACTGTGATGACCCGCTTTTACGTGTATTTTCACTAAAAGAATATTTTAATTTAATTAATATTATATACTTTTATTTTAAATTATCGGATTTTAATTGGATTTTAATGGCTGTTGAATTTAAATTGCTGTTTAAATTTATTTTAGCATGTTTTCGGATTTAAAATTTAATAGTTGGTTTTTACTAGTTATTTATTTTATTTTAGCTTAACGATGTGTTTAAAATATTTTCTTGATGTTTATTTATTTATTTGATGTAGTGTTTAATTTATTTTAGTCGTTTTATGTTTTTATATCGTTTTCGGCGGATCAGTTTCTGGATCCCGGAAGTGAAGTTTGGACTTCATTTCTTTTTCCCTTCTTTTCTTTTTCTCTTTTTCTTTTTTTCCTCTTTTCCTTCTCTTTTTCTTCTTTTCCTTCCTTTTCTTTCTTTCTCTTCCTTTTCTTTCTTTTCCCCCCCCCCCCCCCGTGCGCAGAAAACTCTCCCTCCCTTCTCTCTTTTTCATTCCGCGCAGCCACCTTTGGCCAGCCATATCTCCGCCGTCCGGTGGAGGTGTCATACACCACCCCCGCCATTCTCTTCCTCTCACGGCAGACTACAACCCCTCCAATTTTCAGGACCATCGGAGCCACCGTTAGCCGCCACGAGCCGCTCAAAGTAGCGGCACCAACCCAGATTTTTCCCCTGTTGCCGAAAACTTCCTCCGCCCAGAACCGCCACTTGCCGGCGGCGTGGCCTCCACCACCCACCCAGAAAACTTCCCCTCCCTCCGGTGCACCACCCCTCCAAAGATCTCCCCCAACCGTGCCGCCGTTTGGCCGGAAAAGCGCATCTAAGCCGCACGGTTTGTCACCGTTTCCGGCGCCGTCGCACCACCTCCGGCCACCATCTTTTCACCACTTCTTCCCCTACCTCTTGCCGACCTAACCCACCCATTTCCGGCCTAGATCGGCCACCGGAGCAGCTCCCACGAGCTCAACTCCGATTTGCTCGTTTTTCGCTTCTACCGGCGTTTTCGCCGCCACCCACGGCCAAAACTCCTTCCACTAGCTTCATAAACATCCCTAGACCATTCCCTATCAATTTGGTGTCTTGGTTTGTCCCCGTTCAAAAGTGGGTATTTTGCGACCCACGGCTACAGTGCATTTGCACTGTTACGTTGCTTTCCGCCCATCGTTTGCCGCGCGCCGAACCTTCTAAAAATCATTTATAGCATTGTAAGTATTTTCCAAACTCTAATTTTAGATTTAAATGTATTTTGCTCTTACAATAATTTATTTGGTTGGTTTGCTGATTCCGGACTGAGTCCGAGGAGTTCGGGGGTTGGATGGATGGAGGACGGAGTTGCTCGTTTTGTTGTTTTATGCTTGGTTGGTTGTGTCGTGCATTGAGATTTATTTACATGTGCATGCACGTCATTTTATTTAAATTGAGAAAATCATGTTTTATTGGCGTAAAAGGATTTTCGGGTGCGTGTGTACCACGACCCAAGTCGGGATGGGGTATTATCTCGGTGGAGCTCCTCTGGTCACTCGGGAGCGTGAAATACTGAGTGACGTCCCCTGAGTCGAGGCTTGGCTACGAACACGCCGGGCGTGGAACCGAGCGACAATGGGAGCGGGGGCTAGGGGATGCTTGGCTACGAACACGCCGGGCGTGGAACCGGGCATCGCTCTATGCACCGACTCCGTGGCCCTTCGCTGGCGAGGGCTAGAGGATGTTTGGCTACGAACACGCGGGGCGTGGAACTGGACATCGCTCGTCTCGAGGATGCTTGGCTACGAACGCGCAGGGCGCGGAACTGGGCATCGCTCGTTTATGTGTCATGCGCGTGGTGGATTCCCGCGGTGTGGCACAGGAGCCAGGGTGTGCGGATGACCCCTAGGGGAGGTCATGGTGCATACGGTTTGTTTGGATTGAGTTGGATATGGGCCAAATGGACTTTTGGCGTGACATTTGGAAAGAATATGTTTTTGGGCCAAATGGGATTTTTGGCGTGCGTGGAAAAAAATACGGTTTTATGGGTTTGGTGCATTGGCATTTATTCATGCATATTGTTTGAGTTCTATATGTTTTTATCTAGTGGGTTTTGGATTTTACTTACCTGCGGCACCATTTTTGGTACCGTAGATTTTGGTGCAGGAATCGAGGAGGAGGAGGAGGCTGAGCCCGAGGATGCGGCTCCGCCGGAGTTTTGAGTTGGAACTTATGCTTTGGAGTTGGCTTTAAAACACTATTTGTATTTGTAATATTTTATTATGTATGTTTTGAACCGCTTTGTATTTTAATTAAGAAAAAATTCTGGTACTTAGTTATATGTCTTTGCTATCCGCTGCGTATCTCTTCGTGCACTTTTGTCGCTTGCACACACTTGGCACTCGTCGATAGGGTGGTGACCCGTGTTGTCACCATCCGGACGTCTCGATTTCCCCATGTCCGGGCTTGGGGATTTTGGGGGCGTCACAGTAACTACAACGGCTACTAGTCTCCATACTTAGTACTTGAGTGGGTTTGAATCTTTCTCCTTGGGTGTCTTGCTAGGATGTAGATTTCAATCTAAATTTGTAACAGCCCGTTAGAAATTCAATGGTGGAATTTTTATAGACTTTAGGAACCTCATGAAAACCTATGGAATTTTCACGAATCGACCAATCGTCCAGGTTTTAGTCTGTCAATATAGTCAATGTTATCACTCACTAAGGTGACAGAATTGCAATTTTAATTATTTGAGATAGTTAGAAATGTTAGAATATGTTAAGGTCTGTGCCACTAGACTCAGTTGATTGTTTAGGATTTTATGGTGCAATAACCACTTTTCATAATTTCGGACGAAAAGCCTGTTCGAAACTGTGAAATTACTTTTAGGGACACTTCGGAGTTGAGTTTTTGTAAACGACTTTCGCTATAGGTTAATATAAATATTTAGAATTTTTCAATACTAAGTTTATTATGCATTTTTTTGGATTGAATACTAACCTCGATAAGCATACTAAATGCAGTGTTTACAAAATCACAGTGTGGAATGTCCAAATTAGGTTAGAGAAGTTTTATTTGGACACTTGGCAAGATCTTAGCCACATATAGTGAATAGTATTAGACACTTGGCACGAAAAGAAACCATTAGATGGATTTGTGAAGGAAATCAAGGTGTGAGATCATGCTACCTAAGCAAAACTTCTTTTTTGCATCTGATCAACCAAATTGAGCCAGATCAAATAGGGTTTCAACTCTAGTGAAACCCTAAATGGTTGGAACCTAATTGAAACCCCAAAAGCTTGGTTTAAACCGAAACCCTAAATGGTTTCCCCAAACCCTAAAGTTGACATTCAAACCCTTTTTTATCCAATTTCTAGCATTATGTTTAATCACTTGATTAAATCATTTCCACATGTTATTAATTTCTCAAATTTTTGTTATGACATCATTATCCAAACTTTTGAACCTTGAAAATTTTATTGGGCCAAGAAAATTGAATTTGGGTTTGATAGCATCTCAAACCCTAACCAAACCCCCTTTAAATCCCAAATTGAAGCCCACTTGGTTGAGGCCCACCAGGGCCCACGAATTTGGCCACCTTGGCAAAACTTCTTGAATAATTTTCCTCCCCCACATGGCAAAAACCATCCACTGCCCTTGGCTGCACCCAATAGTGCCTTGAGGTGATGGAGAAACCCACCTCATCAACTTCCATACCTCACAGCTTCTGCAGGCAGTCCTTTCCCCTCACTATTCTCTACTTTATGTCACATAGACACCTCCACTCAAGGGTCATTCAAGCCCATATATTCACACTCCAAAAGTTAGAGTCGTGCAAGACACACTTATTTCCCTTTAACCACTTCTTTACCCCGTTCTTAGAGAGAAACCCAAAAGAGCCCTCTTAGGCAGATTTATGGGTCTTTTTGCGTGGATATGTTCGACCCTTTTTAAGTATTGTAACACGATGACTCCTTCATAAAATTTGTTTCTCTTTGAGCATAGTTTCCGTTATATATTATTCGTATCATTCCATGGTCATTTGGTCGGTTAAAAGTATTTTTAACCATGGAAAGGTCATTCTGGGCGAGAAACTAAAGAGTACGTTATGTTTGGGAGTTTTTGACCAAGCTAATGGACATATCTTGGTCCAAATATTTTATGGAGTGTTATTAGCATGTGTTTATAAGTGTTCATTGAGGTTTTGTTGCATGACTAAAGCTTTTGGTGATAGATTTTCTTAGATCTAGAAACTTGAAAACTGGAAGTGGAGAAACAATTTTTATTTGGAGAAAGTTTGAATATTTCGTTGTTTTCTCTTACTCTAAAGGCTTTGATATTTTTATATGGTGATCCAAAGTCTCTTATTTTCATGTTAGGATGTTATTTTGAAGATATTTAGTATTAGTTTCAAAGATATGATTTTTCTATACAAGAGGATTTCTGTTAGGCCTAAAATTTGATGTTTCTAGATTAGATCCATGTTTTATTGATTTTTAGCCATGTGATTTTAAGTTTGATGGCTGGATATTCTTTAGGAAAAATTTTTAAACCATGTGATTCTTTATTTCGAAGATCTCATCTTCTTAAGCCATTGATCAAGAGATTTATCAAAGCTAGTTAAGAAAAAAGTTTTTGTTTATGGACTAAGTGTAAAACCAAAAACTCCAAATGTTATTTTGTGATTTTGGTGACTTTAGTTTGATGATTTAAATCATGGTTAATCTTAGAATGATGTTATGAATACGTTAGAAGTAAGATTTGATTTTTTGGAATTCTTGGAGATGTTTTGATTTAGGGTCAAAGCTTGTGATTCAAGGGTTTGGATCTTTTTACAAAAGTTTGGTGTTGATTATTAGCTTTTTCTAAATGGATATTTTAAGTATGGTTTTAAACTTAGGATAGGAAGATCTTTGTTTGCAAAATTTTGGTTTAAGCATGAGTTTTGAAGTTGGAAGGAATTGCAACAAAAATCAAGATAAATGGCCTATGGATGTTTCGGCCATAGTGTGTTTTCCATAATTGTAATTTGTTTTAAATTTTCTAAGTTGATATTTGAGTTTAGGAAAAAATTTACATGAGAAATGTAAATTTTTGAAACTTTTGGAGTTAGGATGTGAAATCCTTAAGTTAGGGGTAAAATGATCATTTTTTCATATGTAGAGGGTAAAATGGTAATTTTACTCTAATTCATCTTTTTTACACATTTCTAATTGTTAGTAATTAAATTTTTAACTTTTAGAATATCCTTTTACAATTCCTAGTGTTTTGCGCTTTATTTTCATAGAATGCGACAAACGAGATAAGTTAGCTCTTAACTTACTATCAGTTTGCTATATACGTGTAATGGGTAAGGGAACTACAGTTTATATATATATGTTACCATATATGTCATGCAAAGCCACGTCATTACATATTTATCTGTTATGCATGATTTATTCTGTCATGAATATTTATCTGTTACACAATCTATTCTGTCATGTATTGCTATATGTTATAAGTATGCCAAGTTAAGTACGATATCTACTACATGTATGTCAAGTCATGTAATATTCACTGTTGCAAGTATGTCATGTTAAATATGTTGTCTATTACATGTTATACCATGTTACGAAATGTTTCTATTTCAAGTAAGTCATGTCTTTCAAGTTAAGTTCAAGTCAGTTATGTCTAGGATACTCATGATGTAATCATTATGACTGTCTGAGGATCTCCATTTGTAATTCACACGAGCTACTTTTGGCGAAATTATTTTGATTGTCAAAATGCAGTTCAAATTCAGTTATGCAGATACTCCTAGCGTAATCATTCTGATTGTTAGGGTATCTTATTTAAAATACTCGTGATGGAATCATTCTGATTGTCAGAGTATTACTAGGTACTCCTGGTGTAATCGTTTTGATTGCTAGGGTATGTATTTTAAAATACTCCTGATAGAATCATTCTGATTGTCAGAGTATTACTAGGTACTCCTGGTGTAATCATTCTGATTACTAGGGTACATGATTTAAAATACTTATAATGGAATCATTCTGATTTTCTAAGTATCTCTGATGGAATATGTTGGGCGGAATCATTCTGATTGTTCGATATTCTTGATGAAACGACTGGCGGAATCATTTTGATTGTCAGAATTCAACAAGTCCATGTTATGTTTCAAGTTCACGTTCATGTTATGTTGCTAGTCCATGATATGTTTTAAGTTCAAGTTCATGTCATGGCAATTAAAATTTAGTTTACGTTTCAGTTTAGGTTATGTTAGTTATGCCATGCTATATGTCAAGTTATGCTGCTTACTTACGACTTTAATTATGCATTTATGTTTTTACTGCCATGCATGCATCATTAACCTATGTGAGATTTTCCTATTAACTTATTAAGATTTGTAATCAAATCTCATTGTGGTAGTCACAACTACCATTCCCCCCCAAATGGTAGATCTTGTTACAGGACCCGAAGAAGAATCAGAATCCGACCAACTGAACACGGTCGACTAAGCTAAGGTACGACGTCAATGATGGCATAGTATTTAACTTAGGTTACTACTTGTACTTATGGAGTTGTATCTCCTGTACTCTTTTGATCACAACTATTTTCTACTAGTGTTGTGATCATGGCTATATTTAGTATGCCTTTATGTATGAAATATGTTTCAAGTATATGGGATATTTTTAGTTTGGTGCATAGTATTGCTAAAGAAAAAAAAATTATTCGTTGTGAATATTGCATAATGCTAGATGCATGTTAGGAACATTGCATCTTATATGTCATGAACGGGGACAGGTAACCTTGTGTTGCATGTCCCAACGTTTTAGATGTCCGTTCGATCCCAAGCGAAATCTAGGGGCGTCACAAAATCTATAGTCCTAAGAATGAATCATTGGTAGATTCAGTGATTATAAAGACTACTAATGAGAGATAATGCTATCTAAGATGCTATAAACATTTTCATGAAAAGATTGGATAGACATGTATTTGTATGGCGAGGAATCACCCTCTCAGAATACTCATATACATACATTAGCATGGTGAGAAATCACCCTCTAAGAACGTTGCCCTTTACTCTTATGCAGAATACATGAACACATTAGTATTGGTATAGCGAGAATAATTAGTCTTCAATATAAATATAAAACTCATAATAACAAGTATTTGGCCTGTTTCAGCCCCAATAACATTCTTCTGCCACACAGGTGCTTATCACATAGATATTCGTCACATAATTCGTCGCATAGACAATTGTTCATCACACAAAGATACCTATTGCACCGGGGATGCTTCTAACCAGCCAACCAACTCGAGGACACCAACACGTGATATGCCGGGGGATCCTACATCCTGACTATCACGTGAGACCAAATATGACATCGTTCTACCCCAATCCCTATGAGTCATTTTCCATCTCATGTGAAGTACATGGCAACGTTTCACAAGAATGGTTCAGGAAATTCTCCATCCCGTCCTATGATTATAGATTCACGCTGCTAACTTCCCAATCCGAGATAAACATTCTCACAGAGGGATATTGGGTTCCTACATAAGGATACAGAGTCATGTATTGAAAACAATTAACACATTCAATCATTCAAAATATTGGAAATTAGTGCATAAATATAGGCATAAAAATAATAATTGAAATAATTATTCATGCTTGTAGAATTGCGGAGAGAAGTTATAGAAATATTGCAATGCCTTTTACTCACAACATTCACCCCCACATTACCCATCACTGTCTTAGAAGCTAACATACCTTCCTACATTGAAAATTATTTCGTCGCCTCACTGCTCCTTGCTTTTTGAAGCAGTTGACTTCCAGAGCTCTTTGGTGAATAAAGTCTCAAAAGTAAGATCTTGTCCCACATCTAGGTTCTTTAAATAGGGTAAGGTTGTCTTATGTCCTTTCTGACTCTTCTCTAACTTCGGATCTGTGGTAAGGATATTCTTTAATCCTTCTTTGTCACACTACCAGATGACAAATATAGAATTCCAAGCATGCTCCACATGCTTGGTCCTATGGCTTTCCTTGAAAGAGGATCTCAGTCATGGCTTGAGTCATACTGCTACATTCAGATGACATGACCTATCAAGCCTTCTCCTTTCCGTAAAACCACTCCAGATGTGACCATTCGGATGGAATGAGGGTCTCTACATGTTGTTCTACCACTTTTGTAAGCACTTTTGTGTACTTCCAGAAAGCTCCCTCACTTACCCAGTGTCTCTAGACTGATACTTGCCTTGGGGGGGTAACTCTTTGTCTTGTTAGAGTTACTAGTTTCCACATCTCCTTATTCTCTCTCTCCTTCTCAGTAAGTGGCCTTTTCATGCTTGCCTTTAATGAAACAGCACACTTATATCCACTTCACTCTAGGACGCGTCAGCTAAACATTTGTAAGGTGCTTCCTAACCCATATGCTGGACTGGCTGCCTTTTGCAGCGCTTGCTGCTAATTCCTTAGACCACTAGAGTATTTATCATCTTTGCCTTCCATTCAACACTAAGAACGACCTCTCCCCTTTCGCGCTAGGTGGTATCATGCTTAGCCTCACCTGATAGTCAGGATGTAGAATTCCCCAGCATATCACATGATGTCTTTGAGTTGGTTGGCCAGGTAGACATTTCCTTGATGCAACATATGATCTTTGTGGCGTCCCCAAAATCCCCACGTACGGATACGGGGAATTCGAGGCGCCCGGATGGTGACATCACGGGTCACCATCCTAACGACGAGTGCCAAGTGTGTGCAAGCGACACATATGCACAAGAAGATACGCAGCGGATAGCAAAGTCAAATACTAAGTACCAGAATTTTTCTTAAATAAAATACAAAACGGTTCAAAGGTACATAATAAAATATTACATGATATAAATATTGTTTCAAACCAAACATAAAGCATGAACTCCAACTCAGATCTCCGGCGGAGCCGCATCCTCGGGCTCAGCCTCCTCCTCCTCCTCGAACACTGCATCAAAATCTACGGTACCAAAAATGGTGCCGCAGGTAAGTAAAATCCAAACACCACTAGATAAAAGCATATTAAACTCAACCAATATGCATGAATGAATGTCAATGCTCCAAAACTCATAAATCATATTTTTCCACACACACCAAGAACCCAATTGGCTTAAAAACATAACCTTTAAAACCGAGCCTCGCCATTATCCCAGATAATGGCCCAAACCACCATTTTCCCAGAAAATGGATCACAAGACCATCGCCATTTTCCCAGAAAATGGCCCATATCCGAAAACCATGAAAACCAACCAATTATGCATGCACCATGATCTCCCCTAGGGATCATCCGCACACTCTGGCTCTGTGCCACACCGCAGGTAACGTCTACGCGTGTGACACCTACACGAGTGATGCCCAGACTCGCGCCTCCAACTCGCGCGTACCTGGCCAGGCCATCCTCTAGTCCCCGCCACTAAAAGGACCACGGAGTCGACACGACAGCGTTACCGTATCGTGCGATCCGGTCGTCGCCCGGCGACAACCCAGGGGATGTCACTCAGTATTATCCACTCCCGAGTGACCAGAGGAGCTCCACCGAGATAATAACCCATCCCGGCTTGGGCTCGTGATACGCACACTCCCAAAAATCATTTACGCCAATAAAACATGATTTTATCCAATAAAATAAAATACAAGTGCATGCATCATGTAAATGCCAATTTCAATGCTCGACAAATAAATTCAACCATAGCACAACAAATCAAGCAACTCCGTCCTCCATCCATCCGACCCCCGAACTCCTCGGACTCAGTCCGGAATCAGCGAACCAACCAAATAATTTATTGAAAGAGTAAAATACATTTAAATCTAAAAGTAGCGTTTGGAAAATACTTACAGCGCTATATAGGATTTTTAGAAGGTTCGGCGCGAAGCGAACGGCGATGCGAAAGCAACGTAACAGTGCAAATGCACTGTTCCCGTGGGTCGCAAAATACCCACTTTTGACCGGGGACAAACCAAGACACCAAATTGATAGGGAATGGTCTAGAGATGTTTATGAAGCTAGTGGAAGTGAGTTTTGGCCGTGGGTGGCGGCGAAAACGCCGGTAGGGGCGGAAAAAGGGCAAATCGGAGTTGAGCTCGTGGGAGCCGCTCCGGTGACCGTTTGAGGCCGGGGATGGGTGGGTTAGGTCGGCAAGGAGTAGGGGAAGAAGTGGTGAAGAGGTGGTGGCCGGAGGTGGAGCGACGGCGGCGGATCGGGCCTCAAGCCGTGCGGCTTGTTGGGCTTTTTCCGGCCAAACGGCCGGCCGGTTGGGGCTGGGAGTCGGAGGGGATGATCACCGGCCGGAGGGGAGTCGACCGGCAGGGGTGGCGTCGGGCACGACGCCGGCGAACGGCGGGCCTGGGCGGGAAGGCTTTCCGGCGTGGGTGAGGAGAGAGAGAGAAAGAGAGGGACGCGGGGAGAGAGAGAGAGAGCCGAACGGGAGAGGGAAAAAAAGGAAAAAGAAAAAAGAAAAAAGGAAAAAAGAAAAAGAAGAGGAAAAGAAAAGATGAAGGAAATTAATGAGGTCCAGTCCTCACGTCGGAAGTCCAAAAACTGATCAGCCGAAAACGGTAAAAACATAAAACGATTAAAATAAATTAACACTACATCAAATAAATAAATAAACACCAATAAAATATTTTAAACACATCAATAAGCTAAAATAAAATAAATAACTAGTAAAAACCAATTATTTAAATTTTTAAAACCAAAAACAAGCCAAAATAAATTAAATCACAATTTAAATCCAACAGCCAATAAAATCCATTTAAAACTCGATAATTTAAAATAAAAGCACTATAAAATATTTAATTAAATTAAAATATCCCTTCAGTGAAAATACACATAAAAGCGGGTCATCACATCCTCCCCCCCTTAAAACAAATTTCGTCCTCGAAATTTGCAGGTCCGAACACCAACTTGAAACAAGCCATACAATTCCACATAAAACCGACTGCAACCAAGATTAAAAAAAACGTACCGTCATCACTCGAACAAGTAGGGGTACTGCTCCCTCATGTCCACTACTCGCTCCCAGGAGAAATCTTGAGCTAACGGATCTCCCCAGGCCACCTTAACCAGATATATCGTTTTAGACCTTAACTGTTGCTCCTTCCAATCCATGATCTGCGATGGAACAACCTCATAAGTAAGGTCCGGTTGCAACTGAATATTCTCTGGGTCGACAAAACGTGGCTCTTGTTGTCCAAAACTCTTCTTTAAAGACGATACATGGAAGACATTGTATATATCCCCAAAATATTCTGGCAAAGCAACTCTGTAAGCGACGGACCCTACCTTCTCCAAAATCTGAAAAGGTCCAACATATCTTGGATCCAGCTTTCTCTTCTTCCCAAAACGCTTAACTCCTTTCATGGGAGAGACCTTAAGATAAACCCAATCGCCTTGTTCGAAAGACAATTCTCTCCTCCTGGTATCCGCGTAACTCTTTTGACGACTTTGCGCTGCAGCCATGTTATCTCTTATAATCTGAATCTGATTTTGCATATCCTGTATTATCTCGGGTCCAATTATTTTCTTCTCCCCGACTTCATCCCAACATAAGGGTGATCTGCATTTTCTACCATACAGAGCTTCATAAGGAGCCATTTGGATGGATGCATGGAAGCTGTTATTATACGCGAATTCTATGAGTGGCACGTGATTCTCCCAACTTCCTTGAAAATCTAAAGCACACGCTCGCAACATATCTTCAAGAGTTTGAATCGTGCGCTCTGACTGGCCGTCTGTCTGGGGGTGATAAGCAGTACTAAACTTTAATTTAGTACCTAAAGCCGCCTGCAAACTCTTCCAAAAATGGGAGGTGAACCTTGGATCTCTGTCCGACACTATGCTCTTGGGTATCCCATGTAGTCTCACTATTTCCTTTACATACAAGCGGGTCAATTTTCCCAGAGAATCCGCATTATTGACCGGTAAGAAATGAGCACACTTAGTCAGTCGATCAACAATTACCCAAACTGAGTTCTTTCCACTGGGAGTCCTCGGTAAGCCCACTACAAAATCCATAGAGACGTCATCCCATTTCCATTCAGGAACAGGTAGAGGCTGGAGCAAACCTGCTGGTCTTTGATGCTCGGCCTTGACTTGACGGCAAGTGCCACATCTCTCAATATACAAGGCAATATCCCTCTTCATTCCTTCCCACCAATAATTTTTCCTTAAGTCCCGATACATTTTGGTGCTACCCGGATGAACGGAATAGGGAGCCGCGTGAGCCTCCGTCATAATTCGCTCCTTAAATTCCGAGTCCTTAGGAATTACTCTACGATCTCGGAATCGAAGAATCCCATCTTTATCCAAACTGTAGTGCAACGGCCCTCTAGATTTTCTGACCCTTTTTCTAATGTCCAACAGCTTCGGATCTTTTCTCTGAAGAGTCTTCAATTCTTCAAAATCAATTACCCGAATATCAAGAATTGAAGATATCACTTCCTCTTGCTGCGAACTTCCAATAAGGAGCCTTCTCAACCCGCAAAGTAAAGAATCCACTCCAGAAGATTCAGCTTCATCCTCTAAATGTGACTTCCGGCTCAAGGCATCTGCAACTACATTTGCTTTTCCTGGGTGGTATTTAATCTCGCACTGATAGTCGCTTATTAGCTCTAACCATCTCCTTTGCCTCATGTTGAGATTCTTCTGAGAAAATAAATGCTTCAGACTCTTGTGATCGGTGTAGATCTCGCAAACTGCTCCATATAAAAAGTGTCGCCAAATCTTAAGGGCAAACACTATTGCGGCCAATTCCAAATCATGTGTCGGGTAATTCTTCTCGTGGTCTTTCAGTTGACGAGACGCATAAGCCACGACCCGTCCTCCTTGCATGAGAACACACCCCAAACCAAATTTAGATGCATCACTAAAAACAACAAACGGCTCAAGCGGTTTTGGAAGTGCTAAAACTGGCGCAGTTGTCAATCTGTTCTTCAATTCTTGGAAACTCCTCTCGCACTTGTCTGACCAAACAAACTCTGCATTCTTTCTAGTCAAAGCGGTGAGAGGACCGGATAATCGGGAAAATCCCTCCACGAATCTTCTATAGTATCCAGCAAGTCCCAAGAAACTTCGGATCTCGCGCACAGTCGATGGACGCTGCCATGATAAAATAGCTTCCACCTTACTGGGATCAACTGCCACACCGTCCTGGGAAATTACATGCCCGAGAAATCTGACTTCTTCCAGCCAAAATTCACATTTGCTAAGCTTCGCGTACAACTGGTGCTCTCGTAACTTCCCAAGCACTAAGCGAAGGTGATAAGCATGCTCGTCAACATTCTGGGAATAAACTAAAATATCATCAATAAAAACCACTACGAAAGAATCCAGATAAGGTCGAAAAACCCGGTTCATCAGATCCATGAAAGCTGCAGGAGCGTTAGCCAACCCAAAAGGCATCACTTTGAACTCGTAATGCCCATATCTTGATCTAAAAGCAGTCTTGGGGACATCTCTATCTCTTATTCGCAGCTGATAATATCCCGATCTCAAGTCAATCTTCGAGAAGATAGCCGCTCCTTGAAGCTGATCAAATAAGTCGTCAATTCTTGGAAGAGGGTACTTATTCTTTATTGTCACTTTATTAAGCTCTCGATAATCAATACACATTCTAAGAGTGCCATCTTTCTTTTTAACAAATAAAACTGGTGCACCCCATGGCGAAGTACTTGGCTGGATAAACCCCTTGTCGACCAACTCTTGCAACTGGGCTTTCAACTCTTTCAACTCGGCTGGTGCCATACGGTAAGGGGCTTTATGCACAGGAGCCGCCCCGGGTTCTAGATCGATAGCGAACTCCAACTCGCGGACTGGAGGTAACCCCGGCAAATCATCTACGAACACATCGGGAAATTCTCCTACCACTGGAAAATCTGCCAAGGACTTGTTCCCAATTGGCGTAGACGCCACTTGAACCAAAAAGGCATCCGCCCCACAAGCAATATCTTTCTTCGCTTGAATTGCCGATATAACCATCGGCTTCTCTTTTAATTTACTTCCCATAAACTCTAAACAACCACCATCTGGGAGTTGAAAACTGATTACCCGACTTCTGCAATTTATACTTGCACAATACCGATATAACCAATCCATGCCGAGAATAATATCAAATCCCAACAACTTGAACACCACCAAGTCGGCATCAAGGGTCCTACCACCAAAATCCAAGGGACAACCCAACGCAACTTTAGAACAACAAACCATTTCACCATTCGGAAGACTCACCACTAACGATCCTGGTAGGGGTCCCGTAACCAAATTACATATCCGAGCGAACGTAGAAGACACAAATGATTGAGATGCACCCGAATCAAACAATGTGCAAGCATAAAAGTCATATAACCGAACTCTTCCTGAACCAAACACATACACCCACAAAATCCGAAACAAACAAACATCAAACCACACCAAACATCAAATCCAAAAATTAGTTAATTTAGAACCATACCTGTAATCACTCCAGCATCGTGGGTCGCTGGTGCCTCATCATCCACCTCTCCAGGGGTAAGAGCATACACTCGAGCCTGTGCTACTTGTCTCTGATTAGCTCTTCCACCACGTCGACCTCCACGGCTTCCTTGAACTGTATTAGGACACTCACGGGCAAAGTGTCCCTGCTGGCCACAATTATAGCATCGAGCTCCACCCAAAGTGCACTCACCCGTATGAGCTCTATTACACCTCATGCAAACGGGCATCCGACCTCCTATACGCACTCCTGAGGCAGCTTGTGGTCGAGTTCCAGACCGCTGAACAATTTTCTGAGGCGATCCAGAGCTACTTCCTTCTCCAGTAAAACTTCGCCTTTTATGTCCCGGAGGGGAACCCATACTCAAATTATTCTCCCGCTCCACGAGGGTGGCCACATCCACTAAATCCTGAAAGGTGGATATCCGGTGGCTGACTACCAACCGGCGTATATCGGGGCGTAGACCCTCCTGGAAACGCTCAGCTTGCATCTCCTCTGTGGCGATGAGGTGGGGAGCAAATTTCCCAAGTTCTACAAACCTTCGGGAGTACTGTTCCACGGTCATGCTCCCTTGGACCAAGTGTGAGAACTCTCTTGCTTTTTGCCGCCTTACAGAAGCGGGAAAGAAGCGGTTATTAAATTCCTTCTTGAAGCGCTGCCAAGTCACCGCGGCAAAAGACCCCAATTCTGACTCCAGCATTATTCTTTTGGTATCCCACCAATCAAAAGCAGTGCCTTGTAACAGATAGCTGGCGTAGAGAACTTGTTGCGCCTCGGTGCAACCACATACCTCAAAAGTCCTCTCCAAGTCCTTGATCCACTTTCCAGCTTGTAGTGGATCCTCGTCTCCAGTGAAGTGGGGAGTCCTATGCGCCAGAAAGCGCTCATACGTGCACCCCGCTTGCACTCCTCCACTGGACCCTCCTGGTAGCAGCCATGGCCCTCCTTGTTGCCAAGGCCCTCCTTGTTGCCAAGCCCCTCCTTGCTGCCAAGGTCCTCCTTGTTGCGGCCAAGGACCTCCAGGTTGTGGGCTAGGCACTCCTTGCTGAGGCCTAAAATTTTGCTGCATAAATTCTGTCATTTGCCGTATAGCTTGGGCAATGGAGTCATCTCTCTGTGTATCATCCCGTGGCCCTTGTGTAGATTTCCTCGGTCTCACCATTTTACCTGCCACCACAACCTTTGACCCCCTTTTAAAAAAAAAAAATAAAACCAATAACATAAAACCAAACCAAAACCAATCCACATAACAAGAAAACAAAAACAAATCAGCAGCAATAACATAACTAATTAAATAAAACAACCAAACAAGCTCAAATAAATTCAAAACAACTAAACCACGTCAAAAAGCAATATTACTTAAAATAAATTTTAAAACACAACTAAAAAAAAACATTCTGGTACCTCTCCTATGGGACATGTGGTTTTACCCAGAGCCAAACCGCTCTGATACCACCTGTGGCGCCCCCAAAATCCCCACGTACGGAAAACGGGGAATTCGAGGCGCCCGGATGGTGACATCACGGGTCACCACCCTATCGAAGAGTGCCAAGTGTGTGCAAGCGACAAATGTGCACAAGAAGATACGCAGCGGATAGCAAAGTCAAATACTAAGTACCAGAATTTTTTTTTTAAATAAAATACAAACGGTTCAAAGGCACATAATAAAATATTACATGATATAAATATTGTTTTAAAACTAAGTACAAAGCATAACTTCAAATCAGAACTCCGGCGGAGCCGTATCCTCGGGCTCAGCCTCCTCCTCCTCCTCGAACGCTGCATCAAAATCTACGGTACCAAAAATGGTGCCGCAGGTAAGTAAAATCCAAACACCACTAGATAAAAGCATATTAAACTCAAACAACAAGTATGAATGAATGTCAATGCTCCAAAACTCATAAATCATATTTTCCACGCACGCCAAAAACCCAACTGGCTTAAAAACATAACCTTTAAAACCAAGCCTCGCCATTATCCCAGATAATGGCCCAAACCACCATTTTCCCCGAAAATGGATCACAAGACCATCGCCATTTTCCCAGAAAATGGCCCATATCCGAAAACCATGAAAACCAACCAATTATGCATGCACCATGATCTCCCCTAGGGATCATCCGCACACTCTGGCTCTGTGCCACACCGCAGGTAACGTCTACGCGTGTGACACCTACACGAGCGATGCCCAGACTCGCGCCTCCAACTCGCGCGTACCTGGCCAGGCCATCCTCTAGTCCCCGCCACTAAAAGGACCACGGAGTCGACACGACAGCGTTACCGTATCGTGCGATCCGGTCGTCGCCCGGCGACAACCCAGGGGATGTCACTCAGTATTATCCACTCCCGAGTGACCAGAGGAGCTCCACCGAGATAATAACCCATCCCGGCTTGGGCTCGTGATACGCACACTCCCAAAAATCATTTACGCCAATAAAACATGATTTTTCCAATAAAATAAAATACAAGTGCATGCATCATGTAAATGCCAATTTCAATGCTCGACAAATAAATTCAACCATAGCACAACAAATCAAGCAACTCCGTCCTCCATCCATCCGACCCCCGAACTCCTCGGACTCAGTCCGGAATCAGCGAACCAACCAAATAATTTATTGAAAGAGTAAAATACATTTAAATCTAAAAGTAGCGTTTGGAAAATACTTACAGCGCTATATAGGATTTTTAGAAGGTTCGGCGCGAAGCGAACGGCGATGCGAAAGCAACGTAACAGTGCAAATGCACTGTTCCCGTGGGTCGCAAAATACCCACTTTTGACCGGGGACAAACCAAGACACCAAATTGATAGGGAATGGTCTAGAGATGTTTATGAAGCTAGTGGAAGTGAGTTTTGGCCGTGGGTGGCGGCGAAAACGCCGGTAGGGGCGGAAAAAGGGCAAATCGGAGTTGAGCTCGTGGGAGCCGCTCCGGTGACCGTTTGAGGCCGGGGATGGGTGGGTTAGGTCGGCAAGGAGTAGGGGAAGAAGTGGTGAAGAGGTGGTGGCCGGAGGTGGAGCGACGGCGGCGGATCGGGCCTCAAGCCGTGCGGCTTGTTGGGCTTTTTCCGGCCAAACGGCCGGCCGGTTGGGGCTGGGAGTCGGAGGGGATGATCACCGGCCGGAGGGGAGTCGACCGGCAGGGGTGGCGTCGGGCACGACGCCGGCGAACGGCGGGCCTGGGCGGGAAGGCTTTCCGGCGTGGGTGAGGAGAGAGAGAGAAAGAGAGGGACGCGGGGAGAGAGAGAGAGAGCCGAACGGGAGAGGGAAAAAAAGGAAAAAGAAAAAAGAAAAAAGGAAAAAAGAAAAAGAAGAGGAAAAGAAAAGATGAAGGAAATTAATGAGGTCCAGTCCTCACGTCGGAAGTCCAAAAACTGATCAGCCGAAAACGGTAAAAACATAAAACGATTAAAATAAATTAACACTACATCAAATAAATAAATAAACACCAATAAAATATTTTAAACACATCAATAAGCTAAAATAAAATAAATAACTAGTAAAAACCAATTATTTAAATTTTTAAAACCAAAAACAAGCCAAAATAAATTAAATCACAATTTAAATCCAACAGCCAATAAAATCCATTTAAAACTCGATAATTTAAAATAAAAGCACTATAAAATATTTAATTAAATTAAAATATCCCTTCAGTGAAAATACACATAAAAGCGGGTCATCACAATCTTTGTGTGGGAGTCGACCTACGCTGGGGTCCAAGCGATCTAACTTGTACCAGGTTAGACAGGTAGAAGCGATTTCCCTAAGTCTAACGATGGAGCGGCTCATCCCCTGTTCAATCATCAAACGATGAATGTCTGTGTGATAATGATTGTACCTCTGGAACTGATATGAAGTTATGGATTTGATCTACTGGAGAAAGGGTGATTCCTCGCCATATTATTAATTGTGCTATGAATGATACCTTGCTTAAGAGGGTGATTCCTTGCCGTGCTTTTATGTATTTGTATTTCAATAAAAGGGTGATTCATCACCGTGTTTATGGATCCATGTATCTGCTAGAGAGGGTGATTACTCACCAAGCATATGTATGTGTGTGTTTTCCTATTTACATGAAATTATTTCTTGCATCTTCAGGAGTATGATCTCTCATTAACATTCTTTAGCTACCAAATCTACCCATGGTTTCATTCTAGAAACCACAGATTATGTTGTAGATTTAGAACCAGAATTGATGCCTGAGGAATAAGCGCGAAACCTGCCTAAACCCTGAAGACGGAGGCTTGTCTCTATCATAGGTGATATGAACCCGCAGGAAGAGAATCCCTTGAACCCACAATCAATTTGAAAACTCACCCAAGAAAGCCAAACTCAAGTCTATGGATGGAGAATTTAGACTCGTTGAAAACTCATTTCAAGAACCTAGATTATACTAAAATCTAGACCCGTTGAAATCTCATCTCCAGAACCCAAATGACAAGGAGGAACGCCACAAAGGTTGTGATTTACCTTTGATAAGTTCAATCAAGAATAAGAGGAGAAAACTCACTCACAATTAAAATCCAAATAAATGTCTAACGTCTCAAATGAGACTACAATTGGTTTAAATAAACAATCCCCCAAAACCCTAAGTGATGTGAATCCCAATCGACTCACTTTGAGACCCAACAACAATATTGGAAAAACAACCCAGGAAAGCCAAACTCAAGTCTATGGATGGAGAATTTAGACCAAACCATGTCCTATGTGCATTCATTGGCAAGTTTGTGGTTGTGTATTTTGATGATATCCTAGTGTACAGCAAGGACTTAAATGAGCATATTGAACATTTGAGATATGTGTTTGATGTGTTAAGATGTGAAAAATTGTATGCTAATTTCAAGAAATCTACCTTTTGCATGGAAAGAGTTGTTTTTCTTGGATATGTTGTTAGTACAAAAGGTATCGAGATGGATGAAGAGAAAGTCAAGGCCATCAAGGAGTGGCCAACGCCAAAGAGCATCACTGAGGTAAGAAGCTTTCATGGCTTAGCTAGCTTCTTGAGTGTTGGGCTCTTGCTAGCTTCTTCCCAAGTGGCTTGTACTAATCCTTGCAATGCTTCCTTGATCTTCTTGGCTCTTGATCTTGTAATTGACCTATCTGAAACTTACAAAGAATCTTTAAGAGTAGGCCCACCTTGGTTCCCATCACTAAGTGAGCAGCGGGTACTGTAAAACCATAATTCACATAAAATAATAACTTTCCAAATAAGCTCTTGGCCAAAATACAAGGCCTTCTCAAAAATCCTAATTCATTAGAAATAAGACATATGTGTGGGCTGACATCCTCAAACCCACTTATTCTAAACTAATAAAATAAGCTCTTTTAATGAAATAAATAAGTCCAAGGCCTTCAATAACAATAGGACCAAGTCATGTCTTCCGTAGCGTATCACATGGATGAAAACTGGATCTCCTCCTCTCAAGCCCATCTTGAATGTTGGGCTCTTGCTAAACACGTCTCTAATGGATTTCACCTATCCTTGCATAACTTCCTTGATCTTCTTAACTCTCGATCTTGTAATTGCCCCATCTAGAACTTGCCCCATCTGGGGCAATCACAAGATCAAGAGCTAGCAAGGTCAAGGAAATTATGCAAGGATGCATGCAATTCACTTGAAATGAAGCTAGCAAGAGCCCAACACTCAAGATGGGCTTGAGAGAAAGAGATCCAGTTTTCATCCATATGATACGCTATGGAAGACATGATTTGGGCCAATTGTTATTGAAGGCCTAGGAGTTGTTTATTTCATTAAAATGGCTTTTTATTTGTTATAGGAATTAGTCTAGAATAATTGGGCTTAAGGATGCTTGGCCCACATATGTTTTATTTTGTCGAACTAGGGTTTTAAGAGGCTTTTAAAGTTAATGTAGCAGCGGCACTATTCACTTGGGGCTATTTTTGGAAGATGGGGGATAAATTTTGGCATAGTTATTTGGGGTTTGGTTTAAAGACTTTGTAGTCTCATTTTAAGGAGTTTATGAAATTTGATGAATTTTATTTATTGTGAGTTGAGTTTATCTCCTCTTATTCTTGAATTAACTTTTGAACTTATCAAAGGTAAATCACAATCTTTGTGGCGTTCCTCCTTGTAATCTGGATTCTTGACACTGGTTCTTCAACGGATCTAGATTTTCATATAATGTAGGTTCTTGAAACGAGTTCCTCAATGGGTCTAAATTTTTTATTGGCTTGATTTTGGCTTTGTTGGGTGAGTCCTCAAACTGATTAAGGGTTCAAGGGATTCCATTCCCACAGGTTCATATCATTTGGTATTCAGAGCAAGGTTTCCAATCGGGTCTGATTCTGTATTTTAATTCTTGCATCTTTAAATTTAATTCTAAGGCTTCATTATTCTAGGGTTGCAAAAAAAAAACTAGTATCTACCGAAATTTCATGTTATTAGGGCTGCTATGTTCTTCATCATCTAGGGTTTCCAAATTCTAGGATTTCTTACATATCTAATTTTGTCAGTTGCTTGGAGTGCCATTTCATTGATTCTCTTCTAATTCCTTGTCAATTTTTGTGTGTTTGAATTTAGTTGTATATTTGCTATTTGTGATTGAATTAGAGAGAAAAGAAAAAAAGAAAGGAAAAGAAAAGAAGGGAAAAGAAAAGAAAAGAAAAATTTGTAAAAAAAGAAAGAAATTTGTTGATTGAGCCTTATTATCAAAGGGGAATAAATATATCATTCTAGTTGGTATCGTTTTTTGCAATTACTCTTTCCCTCGTTCAAATTCCTTGAGTCTCATGTCATTTTATTCTTTCCTTGTTTCTTGTTCTTATTTCTTGGACCATTGCTGGTTGGAACAATACAAGGTTGCTTGTCTTGATTTAATTCAACTAGTTCTTAAAGGACTTGGGCGGGAAAATTATTGAGGTAAAAGGCAAGAGAGTATGAGATTATTATCAGGAAAAAGTCAATTAAGAGAGAAACATGAGTGGAGTGCAACTATTGAGTGTAAACACATAAGGGAGTGTGTGAGATTTTTGCCACTAATATTCTTTTTATGCAGCGCATTACGATATCTCATAATAGTGACTCAACAACAAAGGGAGTAGCAGACAATGCATTCTTTGTATTGCAGTCTATGCAACAAAAGTTTGAACGGTTGAATTTGGTTTTGGAGAAATGAGGGATAGGATGGATTAGCGAGGTGCAGTAATTAGAAATCTGCAAGGTGGGAGAGATAGGAGGAGACGTGAGCCTAGTATTGAGAATGGATATGAGTATGAAGGATATGGTGAGTCTCTTGTTGCCAAGCATACTCTCAATACACAAATTAAGATGGATCATACAGAGCAGCAGAGAGATAACATTTTCCATACTAGATGCCACATCAATAGCAAGGTATGTCTTATGATCATTGATGGGGGAAGTTATACTAATGTGGCTAGCACTACTTTAGTTGAGAAATTGAATTTACCTACCTTGAAACACCCCAAACCATATAAGTTGCAATGGTTGAATGATTGTGGGAATGTTAGGGTAAATAACCAAATGTTAGTTTCTTTTTTAATTGGGAAGTACAAGGATGATCTGCTTTGTGATGTAATGCTTATACATGCTGGCCATATTTTGTTAGGGAGACCATGGCAGTGTGATAGGAGAGTGATCCATGATGGGTTAAGGAACATGTACAGCTTTGAAAATGATGGAAAAACAATCAAACTTGCTATTTTAACTCCAACACAGGTCCATGAGGACCAACCGAAGCTGAAAAGTGAGATTGAGCAAGAAAGCAAGAGTGAAAGTGAGATTGATGAAAAAAAAATAGTGAGGCCGAAAAGGGGAGAGAGAGAGAGAGAGAGAGAGAGAGATGAGCGAGAAAAAAAGGTGAAGGTGAGGTTTGGAAAAAGAGAGTGAAAAGGAAAAAGAGAGTGAAAGAAAAAAAAAAGAGTAAAAAGAAAAAAAAAAGAGTGAAGAAAATGAGAGAGAAACGTGAGTTTTTATCCTAAGGCGAATTTTAATATTAACGAACTTAACAAATATTTTGCCTAGTGTTATTTTCTCTTTGTTGCAGGGATATGAGGTCATGTTTCTTCACAATGTATTTAGTGGATTGCTGCATATTAGAGAAATAGAGCATCAACTTGAATTTATGCCAGGTGGGGCAATTCCTAACCAACCAACCTATAGGAATAATCTAGAGGAGACAGCATTGGAGACTTGGCAACACCTTTGGCCAAAAGAATTCTTCATACATACCGAACATGAATCCTTGAAGCACTTAAAGAGACAAGGTAAGTTGAATAGAATATATACCAAGTAGGTGAAATTCATTGAGACTTTTCCTCATGTAATCAAATACACACAAGGTAAAGAAAATTTTGTGGCTGATGATGTATTAGCAAGAAGGTATGTTCAAATATTTATTTTAAATGCAAAGTTATTGAGATTTAAATAGGATAAGAAATTGTATGCTAATAATGAAGACTTTGCTAGTGTATGGAGCGTGTAAAAAGGCATCATTTGGTAAGTTCTATAGACTAAATGGGTACTTGTTTAAAGAGAATAGATTTTGTGCATCTAATGGTTCTACGCGTGAGTTGCTTGTGCATAAAGCACATGGAGGTGGTTTAATGGATCATTTTGGTGTAAGGCAAACTTTAGACGTGTTGCATGAACGTTTGCGAGAGTATCATTTGTCATTCATTGACATGTTGCATGAACGTTTGTGGAAGTATTATTTGTCATTTATTGAGTTTGCATATAATTGGAGTGGTCATTTTGGTGTAAGGAAGACTTTAGATGTGTTTCATGAACGTTTATAGGAACATCATTTGCCATTTATTGACTTGTTGCATGGACGTTTGCGGGACTACGCTTTACCATTATTAGAGTTTGCATATAAGAGGAGCATACATTCTATTATTTCTTATTCACCTTTTGAAATTGTTTATGGTTTTAATCTACTTACTTCTTTAGATTTAATGCCTTTACCTGTTAATGACAGGAACAGCTTGGATGGACCTTTTTCAAATTGTTGAGAAAATTAATGAAAATGCATATAAAGTATATCTTCCTGGTAAGTATCATGTTTCTACTAGTTTCAATATTACTGATCTTTTTCCCTTTAATGTAAGTATAGATTCGAAGTCGAATCTTTTTGAAGAGAGGGGGAATGATGGGCACAAGGTGGACCAAGTCTTAAAGATCATTTGCAAGTTCCAAATATAGTAATCACAAAATCAAGAGCTAGGAAGGTCAAGGAAACTATGCAAGGTGAATGCAATTCACTTCCGATCAAGCTAGCAAGAGCCTAACACTCAATATGGGTTTGAGAGAAAAAGATCCAGTTTTCATCCATGTGATACGCTATAGAATACATAAGTTGGGCCTATTGTTATTGAAAGCCTTTGACTTGTTTATTTCATTAAAATGGCTTTTTATTAGTTATATAGTCTAAAATAATTGGGCATGAGGATGCTTGGCCCACATATGTTTTATTTTGTTGAACTAGGGTTTCAAGAGGCTTTTTAAGTTACTGTAGCCGCGATACTATTCACTTTGGCTTAAAGTTTTATTTAGGATTTGATTTATGTACTCTTTGCATCCTCATTTTAAGAAGTTTATGAAATTTGATAAATTTTATTCATTGTGAGTTAAGTTTATCTCCTATTATTCTTAAATGAACTTTTGAACTTATCAAAGGTAATTCACAACCTTTGTGATGTTCCTCACTGTAATTTAGGTTCTTAAGATAGGTTCTTCAACGGTTCTAGATTTTCATATAATCTAGATTCTTGAAATGAATTCCTCAACGGATTTAGATTTGCCATTGGCTTGATTTTGACTTTCTTAGGTGAGTTTTCAAATTGATTGTGGGCTCAAGAGATTCTATTCCCGTAGGTGATTTTGGCTCAAGGTTAACTTAAGCAACGGAGGCTCCGTCTAGCCACCTCCTATGGTTGCTGGATTCAAGAGTTGTTTGTGTATGCAATAATAGGTTGAAGGCCCGAGCCACCAAGGACCTGGATTTAGGATTTGTTTGTGTATGCAAGAATAAGTTGAAAGCCCGAGCCACCAGGGACCCGACCTAAAGGTGTATAAAACACATCGTTAACATTTAGTTTTCCCTAGCTAAATTTTCAATTAAAATTGAGGACTGATCCTCATTAAAGATTAGTAATATTTTATTTATCAGATTGATTTTTTTCAATTATTTGTGTTCAGCAATCTATTGTTCTTCTTCATATCAATTGAAAAAACATGATCTAGAATAATCTTAATAAGTTGTTAGCCAAATTCATAATTTTGTTAAAAATAAAATCTAATATCTTTTGTAATTTGTTTTTACAAATTTAAGCGGTGATTTGTTTTATACCTTTAAGCAAAGAACATACTTTAGATATTTTATTAAAAAAATGATTTAAAAGATGATATTTTTATGATAACAAGATTGATTTCTAGATTATCTTGTAAATGTTCAAAAAGAATCAATTATCATACATATATTATAATAAATTAATGAGCTGAATTCCAAAACCTTAGATCATTTTCCATTAATAATTTACTCATTGTTCAGATTAATTTGTATTCTTAGAATTTATTTTAGTTCTTCTATTGCAATTAGCTTATTGAATAATTATTTATTGGTTTGATTCGTTAAATTTTTAGTTCTTAGCTTCTTATTTTATTTTAGAACTCCTTTTTCTGAGAGAATAAAATTGATTTAGTTTATATTTGATTGACTTCCTACATTTTTTTACAAGTCCTTATGAGTTTGATTTCACTCTTGCTGAACTATATTTTAGTACAGTTCATGCACTTGCAAGTATAATTAAACGTTAAGAAAATGAAACGAACATTTTTGCTGTCCATAGTGCTATAATGGGGGGCGAGTACTTTGCTTCCCATGGTACTTGTCAAGATAACAAGTACCTTTACTCTGCACAGTGCTTTCCTGAGAGACGAGCACCTTCCCTTTCAATGATGCTCACCGAGATGGCAATGTGAGAAATATTGTATTTCATCCAGAATACTACGAGGTGCCGGGCACTTTTGCTCTAAGGGTACTCGTTTATGTAGCAAGCAATTTTGCTCTGGTGGCAAGTGCTTCTGCTCTCTTGAAGGCCTTTCCATAATGTGAAGGCCTTTACAAAATGTGAAGTCAAATGCCTCTCATGAGGAAAGACAAGTTTTAGCTCATGGTTGTGATTTTGAACATGAACAAATTTAATTGAAGGAATCTGACGAAATATGTAATATCCGATTAACTACTTTTCAGTGAAGAGTTAAGGACTATTTTATCCTATGGTAAGACAATTATGCTTTAGTAGTTATTAGTCTGGCCTATTTTATCCTATATATCCTGACAAGGGAGAACGGGGCACGAGCCATGCACGTGCCTTCCAACTAACTTACTAAACAAGAAAATGAAGGTCGTTTACTCGGCAATTGAATCTACAGTTAACAATTGATACAAAACAATCAATACAAAAATAATAACTTATTCTATAATTACATATACACAGCTAATTAAGCAAGTTTATACGGACCAAACCTGCAATTTAAAGCAGTAAAAGAAAGAAAGACATCATTTACATATGGTAAGTCGGATGAATAATCAAGCTGGTTGCCGCTGCAGTAAAAGTGAATAAGCAGCGGGAAATTTGAAATGAATGATCCTATCACATCACGAAGGTGACAAGCTGCTGAATATACGCTTCAAACTAGGGCATGCCGCACGTAACATCCCCATGCTCATTGAACAGACCTGAAAGTCGCAATAGAGTATCCGTGTATACATAAAATGCAAATAATAACTCAGTTTAGAGATGCACTAAGGAATTATTATTGATAGATAAATATAACAATTCAGGTTACGCATTCCATTCTTCCTAGGAATTATATTGGTTTGGATTTTATATTTACTTGCCAGAAACAACAAGGATTAAGAGAGCTTCACACCTTCGGACAAAAGCGAATGTCAAGGGTCTCCAGCATGCTACACTTCGATATGGCAGCTTCAACAGCTACTTCATCAACGCTGCAAGACTAACAGAACCACAATTTCTGAAGTCAGGAAACAACATTGAATGGAAACAGCACTAAATGCCTACACATGCATCGACTTTAAAAGAACAGACATTTTCCATGTAGGGAAGGTTGCAAAGAAAACAAGTCTCAATTGTGAAACAAGCCCCGTCAATTAAATATTACGCGTCAATGAAGTGAACATTATAAGGGGTGTCAATGGATAGAAAAATGGCACACTTCCCATCAAGTACCACAACTGGAAAAAATAACTTATAAAAAAATACCAAAACTACTCAGAAACTGGAAAAGGGACTCAGGAAAGAACACTACGGTAACCTAATGAACAAGCAACCTCAGCTGTCCAAGTTAATAAAGAAAATTCCTCAATAGTAGTTGAATATAATATCTACTAGATGTTAAGTTTCTCCGGTTGGGATTCTAGTGAAAATGTAGATCACTGCAAGGAATGGTACAAATTTGAAGCTTCTATTACACATATTTTTTAGTAAGTAGCTTAGATAATGCATATTATGCTGGTAACATAATTTGAGAAGCGTCATAAAATAAAAACATAATTTGAGAAGATTACATCAAAACGACAAAATGCATTTGTAAAAGGTAAACAAAATTTGAGATTTGACAATTGATGCTAATGAATGCCAGGATAGTAAGCTCAGCTCAAGTGAGCTAATGAGTCAGGGTCCCTTGCAAATTTTTTTTATTTTATTGCCACTGAGTGTCCAGGAACAACATCCCGACTAATCCTATATAGTGCACAGGCCCGGGTCCTTTACAAATTAGATTAAGAAGGCCTACAATCATGTAAATTAAGAGTTTCTTTCTTATTTCACTTCAGAGATTAGGTTTTGGAATGAAATGGCAATCTTGGATATATCATTGTGTCTCTTCAGCACACTTTTCTGTATGGGAGCTGCCCACTTTGCCCCCTCACTTGGTGCAAAAGTGTTTCTTTTTTTTTTAAAAAAACACACACGTACACTTTTGCAATAAGGGCAAAGTGAGGGGGCACTTTGGGGGGCCAAACTAGCGTTTTCCTTCCTGTATGGTATTCTGGCTATTTTCTTCAATAGCTCTCATAGTTTGACATGGACTCATCTGTTGTTTTTCATCATTGTCTGTTGATAGAGATTTGCTCCCAGGCTTTTTCAAAATTTCCCAACTTCCATTTGCAAATGCCAACTATATATTTTGTAGAGCAAACTCAGATCATCTTTGCTCTTTAAAGGTGATTCTTTTTTTTTTTTTATGCTTTGAAGCTTTATTTGGGATGAAAATGAATTTGGCTAAGTCAAAGTTGGTTCCTGAGCTTAATGTGGATAGTTTGGCTACATATTGTGGTGTAAGGTTTCCTTCTGGTCTATGAAATATCTAGGCCAAGTCCATGGAATATCCTCCCCCTTTCAAGGTGAAGTCTATTTCGGATGGTGTGATAGAGAAAGTTAAGTGACA
The DNA here is from genome assembly GCA_011037825.1 of Carya cathayensis. Taxonomy (NCBI): domain Eukaryota; kingdom Viridiplantae; phylum Streptophyta; class Magnoliopsida; order Fagales; family Juglandaceae; genus Carya; species Carya cathayensis. Next base: position 93,231 of record QGSO01000245.1, on the reverse strand, counting down.
ATTGAGTAATTGGAAGAGGACGGATTTGTCTAAAAGTGATAGGATTAGCTTGATCAAAACCAATCTCTCTAATTTGCCTACATATTTATTGTTACCATTTCCACTTCCCACTAAAACCGCCAATAGAGCAAAGAAGCTATGACGAGAGCTTCTATGGAGGTGGCTACGTGAAGAGTTCAAATTTCACCAAGTAAACAAGACCAAGGTGTGTTGTTTTCTACTTTTGAGTTAAGTTTGGGAGCTTCAGTTTGATAGGACCGAAACTTTCTCTTGTTCATTCAAGCTCTAGAAGGGAAGTTGCTGTGGCATACATGAGAGGAAGGCCTTGTGGAGGGCTACAGTGGACTCAGGTTTGTTTGTGCTTGGAGTAAATGGTGTTCCAATGAGACAAATGGGCTGTGCATCAAGTGGGGTTGTGAAAAAATATCAGAAGATGGTGTAGGGTATTTTCTAGCCATACTAGGCTTAGAGTGAGTGAAAGCTCTAGAATTAAGCTCCCCTCAATGGAATGTTAATTTTTTGAAAGCGGCTCTTCATTGCAGAGGTTAACGCCTCAACAAAATTGTTCCATTTTATATGTCCAAAATACATGAAGCCATAACCTCTCAAATTTTCGGCATTTACCAATCTATTGTACTCTACTAGGCTATATCTTGGAGGTGCACATAAGACTCTTTGGATCCCTTCGAAGAAAGAGAAGCTCACTGTTCAATCTCTCGATCAGGTCCTTATGCCTGGAGATAATAACTCTTTTCCTTGAAGAAGTATTTGGCAGAAAAAGTAAACTTTAAATGTCATACAATACCAATCTATCTCAAGAGTCAATGATACAACATTTATAGACCACTTTTTTTTAATGGCCTGAAGCCACATATGGGCCTATATCCTAAAATGACTAGTCAAGAATACAGTCGGCACCCCTTGGAGTCATTATAAAGAGTGAAAACGTTTTCCTATCAAGCAATATGGGATTTCATTCACCACCTACCTTTCCTATACTCACTTAAGACACAGTATTACACACGTACTCTACTGTGAGACTGCCAAGACTTGTGAAACAGCTTTTTTCAGCAGTGTTGGTTTGATTTGTGCCCAAAAAAATGATAGTCCACAAATTGTAGCATCTACTTCACAAACGTACACATGTACATTTGGAAGGAAAGGAATCACAGCATGGTTGAAGATAGTCCCTACTTGTCTAGTGTGGTACATTTGGAGGGAAATGAATGATAGAAATTTGAAGCTCATGAGTAGACGATAAAAGAGCTAAGGGTATGTTTGGTGATGGGCACCAAGATGGACTTAGTCTTAAAGATCTTTTGCAAGTAACAGATGGGCCAATTACAAGGTCAAGAGCTAAGCACATCAATGAAGCTATGCAATAATTAGTGCAATCAACTTGAGACAAAGCTAGCAATACTCCAACATTCAAGATGGGCTTGAAAGACGGAGAACTAGTTTTGATCCATGTAATACAAGCTATGGAAGAGGGCAACATGACTTAAAGGCTTTAGACACTTGAAGGATTTGAACTTGTTTAACTCATTAAAAGGGTTTTTTATTAGTTATATGAATTAGTTTATAATAATTGGGCTTGAGAATGCTTGGCTCACATGTTTTATTTTTTAGGAACTAGGGTTTCAAGAGAACTTTTATTATATGCACTTAGGGGGGTGCCGGCCACATGGGTATTTTGGGAAGACTTTAATTTTCAGCTATGGTTTTTGGATGGCTTTGTATTTTCGGCCATGGGGGGCATTTTGGGCAAGGCCTTGTATTTTTGGCCTAGGGTTTACTTTGGGATTGCTTAAATACTTCTTGTAGCCTCCCACTTCATATTTTAGACATTGATGAATATTTTCATGTAAGTTGAGTTTTACTCCTCTTGTTCTTGAATGAACTTTTGAACTTATCAAAAGAAAATCACAACATTTGTAGCATTCTTCCTTGTAATCTAGATTCTTGAAACAAGTTTTTCAACAAGTCTAGATTTTCCATTGGCTTGATTTGGCTTTCTTGGGTGAGTTTTCAAATTGATTGTGGGTTCAAGAGATTCCAATCCTACGGGTATCATTGCTTTCAGAGCTCGGTTTCCAATCAGGTCTGATTCTATCTTTCAATTATTGTATCTTTAATTCTAGAGCTTCATTGCTCTAGGGTTACAACCAAAAAAAAAGAGTTGCCAAACTACATCTTCTAGGGTTTTTGTGTTTGGCCGAATTGCTTGTCTTAAGGCTTGCCAAATTCCATCAAATTGTCTTAGGGTTTTCCTTTGTGTTGGCGGCCGAAATTACTTTGGTGTTTTTGGTCTTGGGCTGCCATGTTTCCTCATTGGCCAAATTACATCAAATTGTTTTAGGGTTTTGTCAATTGCTTGTGTTTATTCTTTCAATTGTGATCAAATCAGTTAGTGAAAAGAAAAGAAGAAAAAAAAAATTCCAAAAAAAAAAAAGAGAGAGAAAGAAAAGAAAAGATAGCATATTTAAAGGTTACTATATACTTATAACAAAAGAGAAAATGAAATTTGTTGATTGAGCCTTGTCTTCAAAGAGGGCCGAATTGCTCTTGTTACATCATTCTAGTTGGTATCATATTTTGTAATTACTTTCCCTTGTACAAATTCCTTGAATCTCGTGTCATTTTATTCCTGTCTTGTTTCTTGTTCTTGTTTCTTGGATCTATTGCTAGTTGGAACAATACAACGTTAAAGTCTTGATTTAGTTCAACTAGTTCTTAAAGAACTTAGACGAGATAACTCTTGAGGTAAAACGTAAGAGAATGTGAGACTATTATCGGAAAAAAGCCAGTGTAAGAGTAAAACACAAGTGGAGTGTTACTATTTGAGTGTAAACACGTAAGGAAGTGTGTGACTCATAAGAGTGAGGGACAGCACATTACGATGTCTCATAAGAGTGACTCATCACCGAAGGGGGTGGCAGATAATTCATTTTTTGTGTTGCAGGCCATGCAACAACAGTTTGCAAAGTTGAATTTGGTGTTGGGGAAAGTGAGGGACAGCATGAATCAACAAAATGAAGTGATTAGAAATCTACATAGTGGGGGAGAGATAAGAGGAGACATGAACCTAGTATTGAAAATAAGTATAAAAATGGAAACTGTTAGGATGAGGAAAGCTTAATATCTAAATTTGGGATGCATTGAATGGTTAGACAAAAGAATTAGGCGTGGAAGAGGAGGACTTGGGGGAAATACAAGAGGTCGAGATGGGGCAGATAGAGACCTTGGGAGCATCAAAATGAAAATACCATCTTTCCAAGGTAGAAATGACCTTGAAACATATTTAGAGAAAAAAATAGAGTTGATGTTTGGTTGTCATAATTACTCAGAAGAGAATGTGAAATTAACAATAATTGAGTTCACTGACTATGCGATTATTTGGTGGGATCAATTAGTGACCAATAGGAGGAGGAATCACGAGAAACCTATAGAAACATGGGGTGAATTGAAAGCTCTCATGAGGCAGAAATTTGTACTTAGACACTACTATAGAAACCTCTACCAAAAATTACAAAACCTTAGATAGGGGTCTAGGAGTGTAGAGGATTACTATAAGGAGATGGAGGTGACTACGATTCAGACTAATGTAGAGGAGGATCAGGAGGCCACTAATGGCTAGATTTTTGTGTGCATTGAATAGGGAGATATCCAATGTAGTTGAGTTGCAGCATTATGTGGAGATAGAGGATATGGTGCACATGGCTATGAAGGAGGATAGGCAGTTAAACAGAAAAGGGATAGCAAGGCATACTTTGGTTTCTAACACTCCTTGGAAATCAAAATGGAATAAAGATGATCGAGCTGTAGCAAATGGGAAGACCGAACCACTTAAGGGAAAAGATGAGGGGGCGAGGGGGCTAGCAAGCACAAACCCAAAGTAGAATTCCAACCTTCAAGGAATATAGATATAAAATGTTTTAAGTGTTTGGATTCAAGACACATCCCATCTCAATGTCCAAACAAGCAGATGATTATGCGTGAAAATAGGGAGGTGATGAGATGCCCGAGTTGGTTGATGATGATGGAGTGGAATACCCTGTAACAGGTGAGTCTCTTGTTGCTTAGTGTGCTCTCAATACTTGTAATCAAGGTAAATGATATGAGCAGCAGAAAGAACATTTTTCATACGAGAAACCACATCAACAAGGTATGTAGTATGATCATTGATGGCGAAGTTGTACTAATGTGGCTAGTACTACTTTAGTTAAGAAATTGAATTTACCTACCTTGAAACACTATATACCATACAAGTTGCAGTGATTGAATGATAGTGAGGAGGTTAAGGTAAATAAACGAGTGCTAGTATTTTTTCAATTGGGAAGTATAAGGATGAGGTGCTTTGTGATGTAATGTCTATACAGTCTGGCCATATTTTGTTGGAGAGGCCGTAGCAATATATTTTTTTTTTTTTATAAGTACTATTAAAATTTTTTAATGTAAAGAAAGCGTAAGCCAGGTACACTGGGAGTATACATGTGAATACACCGCTTTAAGAGCTAAAAAATGTTAACAAGGAAATCATGAAAGCTGAGACCATTGAACTCTAAAGCCATGGCCCACAAAAACAAAGTCTTCCATTAAAAACCCCTAAATTCTTCTACAGATGTTTCTTGGTCCTCAAAATGCCTGTTGTTTCTTTCACTCCAGATGCACCATAAGATACAGATGGGGGCCATTTTCCATATTGCTGCAATCTGTGCTGTCCCTGAGATCCCTCTCCAACTTGCCAATAACTCAGCAACCCTTCCCGGCATAGTCCATGCTAACCCCATCTATGCCCCCTTGCACTCCCATACTTTGCATCAATCACCCCTTTCCATAGTGCTTCCTTCTCGTAATTATAACGCCACAGCCATTTCCCAAGTAAGGCCTAATTAAAAAGCCTCACATTGTGGACCCCCAAACCACCCACACGTAAAGGTGTGCACACTTTGTCCCATCCAACTAAATGAAATTTAAACTCATCTCCTGTGCCACTCCACAAAAAGTCACGTTATAATTTTTCAATCTTAAAGGCAATACTAGCTGGAACGGGGAATAAAGACAAGAAATAAGTGAGAAGGTTAGAAAACGTGCTTTTAATAAGTGTGAGCCTCCCCCCTTGGATAAATATAATCTTTTCCACCCAGCCAACCTGTGTTCTAGTTTTTCTAGCACCTCCGCCCAAATTGTCTTGGCTTTGAAAGATGCCCCCAAAGGGGAGGCCAAGATACTTCATTGGCAACGAGGACACCCCACACCCCAAAATGCTGGCCAACCCCCGAATATTACTTGCATCCCCCACCGCCACCATTTTTGTCTTCGCTAGATTTATCTTTAAACTGGAAACCGCTTCGAAACATCGTAAAATGGCCTTCAAGGATTGTATATGCGCTACATTATTATCACAAAACAACAACGTATCATCTGCAAATAAAAGATGAGAAATAGTAATGGGCCCATGAAGATTTCCCACTGAGAATCCTGAAAAGAAGCCACCTACTATAGCGGCCGACACCATCCAACTTAGAGCCTCCATCATGATCACGAATAGTAGAGGGGATAGTGGATCTCCTTGTCGTAACCCCCGCGAGCTATTAAAGAAACCCACAAGTTCACCATTTACCAAAACTGAAAACCAAGCTGTAGATATACAATGACGCATCCATCCCTTCCATTTTTTCCCAAAACCACACCTACCCAATAAATAGAGCAAAAAGTTCCAATTGACATGATCATAGGCCTTCTCTCTTTTTCCCTTTTTTTTTTTGTTTTTATGTCGGGGAACCTCTCCAAGACAGGACCCTTTGGACCCACCCCTGCAGAGTAAACCCCGGTCCCGTGCACCGCACCCTCGGAAGTTTCCCTACAAGGAACTGGTTAAATCGCTGGCTTTTCACCAGGGGGTGTGGCCCCAAAGGATTGTTTGCACCCATGAGGTGTTGAACCTTGGACCTTGAAGGGAGTGAGACCCCAAGACCAAGGCCTTCACCACTTGGGCCAACCCCTTGTGGTTCATGATCATAGGCCTTCTCCATATCCAATTTACACAAAATACCCGGGATCTTTGACTTCAGCCTGCTGTCCAAACATTCATTGGCTACAAGAACCGAATCCAGTATTTGCCTTCCTCGTACAAATGCCTTTTGAGACTTCGAAATAATCTTATCCAATACCGTACTCATTCTGTTGGCCAAGACTTTTGCAAGAATCTTATACACACTGCCCACTAGACTAATAGGCCTAAAATCTTGTACCTCTCTTACACCCGACTTTTTGGGGATAAGTGTAATGAAGGTAGTATTCAGACTCTTTTCAAATTTACCAAAAGTAAAGAACTCCTGGAAAACCAGCATAATATCCTCTCTTACCACCTCCCAACAAGTCTAAAAAAACGCCATAGTAAAACCATCCGGCCCCGAAGCTTTATCTTTGTTCAATTTCCTGATGACTTGGTGTACCTCTACTTCTTCAAATGGTCTCTCCAACCAAGCCATACTATTACGATCAATGGCATCAAAAGCTAACCCATCTATTGTAGGCCTCCATGCAAACGGTTCTTCCAACAATTGCTCAAAATGTCCAGCTACATAGTTTTTGATTTTTGCTTGATCAGAAACTACCTCGCCATCGATGTTCATGGACTCGATTGTGTTGAACCTTCTATGGGAGTTTGCCACTCGGTGAAAAAACTTTGTAGATCTATCTCCCTCCCTAAGCCACAAGGCTCTTGACTTTTGCCTCCAAGAAATCTCCTCCATTAAGATCAACCTTTCTAGTTCTGTAACTACTTGCCCTTTTCGATCTACCTCATCTTCTTCACCCTCCAAACTTTGTAGCTCTTGAAACAAGGATTTCTTTTGTGCTTCTAAATTACCGAAAACCTGTTCATTCCAAGTCTTGAAGTCCCTCTTTAAGGCCTTCAACTTTCCCGCCAATACCTTGCTCGAAGTGCCCTGCATTTGATAAGAACTCCACCATTGCCTGACCAGCTCCACGAATCCCTCGGATTTTAACCACATATTCTCAAACTTAAAGGGCCGTCTGCCACCCGGTATTCCCCCACAATCTAACATAATAGGAAAATGGTCCGAGCACAACCGAGTGAGTCTTTTCTGACAAGAGTCTGGATATTGTATCTCCCATGAGCGAGATATGAGGAATCTATCTAGTCTTGACCAGGCATGGTTGTTAGACCAAGTATAACCACCTCCCAAGATGACCCATGACGAGTTCAGGAACATGTACAGTTTCGTATAGGAGGGCAAAACAATCAAGCTTGCTCATTTAACTTCAAGACAGGTCCATGAGGACTAGCTGAAATTGATAAGTGAGGTTGATGAAAAAAGAAAGAGTCAAAATGAGATTGAGCTAAAAAGAAAAGAGTAAAAGTGAAAATGAGCAAAAAAGAAGAGTAAATAAGAAAATAGAAAGGTGGCTGAGAGTAAAGAAAATAGAGTGGAGCCACGAAAGAAAAAAGAAAAAGAGCCTCCAAAGAGAGAAGGAAAAACAAAAATGAGTTTTTATACAAAAGAAAGGTTAAGAGGGCTTTCTTAGCAGATCCCTCTATGCTTTTTCTTATTTACAAATAATCTTATCTTAATCTTGATGAAACTAACCAATCTCTTCCTAATTTAGATATTCCTTTGTTGCAGAAGTTTGAAGATGTATTCCAAGAGATGCCAAGTGAATTGCAACCCATTAGAGGCATTGAGCATCAGAATGATTTTGTACCTGAAGCTCCTATTCCAAGCCGACCAGCTATAGGAGTAATCCAGATGAGACAAATGAGCTTCAAAGGCAAGTTGAGGATTTGATGAAAAAAGGGAACGTGAGGGAGCATGAGCCCCACGTGTAGTACGAGTGCTACTAGTGCCAAAGAATGATGGGATGTGGAGAATGTGTGTTGATTACAGGGCAGTCAATAATATTACGGTAAAGTATCATCATCTCATTCCTAGATTAGATGATATGCTTGATGAATTGCATGGCTCATGTATTTTCAGTAAAATTGATCTTAAAAGTGGTACCATTAGATTAGAATGAAAGAGGGTGATGAATAGAAAATTGCTTTTAAGACTAAGTATGGGCTTTATGAATGGTTGGTTATGCCATTTGCACTTACAAATGTGTCTAGTACTTTTATGAGATTAATGAACCATGTTCTACGTGCTTTCATAGGCAAATTTGTGGTTGTGTACTTTGACGATATTCTAGTATATAACAAGGACTTAAATGAACATATTGAGCATTTGAGATATGCGTTTGATGTGTTGAGATGTGAAAATTTGTATACTAATTTTAAGAACTGTACATTTTGCATAGAAAAAGTATTTTTCTTGGTTATGTTGTTAGTATAAAAGGTATTAATGTGGATGAAAAAAAGTCAAAAGGCCATCAAGGAGTGGCCAACGCCTATGAGCATCACTGAGGTAAGAAGCTTTCATGGCTTAACTAGTTTTTATCGGCGTTTTGTTAAAGACTTTAGCACCATTGCTGCACCACGTACCGAAAGAGTTAGAAAGAATATTGGATTTCATTGGGGGGCTAATCAAGAGAATGTTTTTACTACTAATAAAGAAAGATTGTGTTCTGCACCTTTGTTAGCATTGCCTGACTTTAACAAATCTTTTGAAATTGAATGTGATGTTTCAAGAATAGGGATTGGAGACGTTTTGATGCAGGATCGGCGGCCCATAGCATTCTTCGGTGAGAAGTTAGTGGGCCGGCCCTGAAGTACCCCACTTATGACAAAGAACTTTATATTCTTGTTCATGTTTTAGAGACGTGGCAGCATTACCTGTGGCCTAGGGAATTTGTGATCCACACCAATCACGAATCATTAAAGCATCTTAAGAGTAGAGGTAAATTAAAGAATAGGCATCCAAGATGGATGAAATATATTGAGACATTTCCATATGTCATCCATTACAAGCAAGATAAGGAGAACATTGTTGCTAATGCTTTATCTTGGAGGTATGTCCTTATTTCTATGAGTGCCAAAATGCTTGGATTCGAATATGTGAAAGACATACATGCCGATATTGATTTTTCTAATATGTATATGGCATATGATAAGGCGGCATTTGGTAAGTTTTACAAGTATGATGGTTATTTGTTTAAAGAAAACAAACTTTGTGTGCCAAGTTGTTCTATGCGTGAGTTATTGTTGCATTAGGCACATGGTGGGGGATTGATGAGACACTTTGGTCTGAAGAAAACCATAGACATTTTGCATGAACATTTATTTTGGCCAAAATTGAAAACAGACGTCATTCGCATTTGTGGCAGGTGCATTACATGTACAAACGCTAAATCTAAAGTTTTGCCATAAACATAGCTGACTTGTTTTTCAGGAAGATAGTGCAACTTCATGGTATAACTAGGAGTATTATTTCTGATAGGGATGTTAAATTCCTTAACTACTTTTGGAAAGTTTTGTAGAGAAAACCAAGTACTAACCTTTTATTTTCCACTACTTGTCATCCACAGACTAATGGATAGACTGAAGTAATCAATAGGACTTTAACTCAACTCTTACACACTGTAGTTCATAAGAATTTAAAAACTTGGGAGGATTGTTGGCCATTTATAGAGTTTGCATATAATAGGATCATGCATACTACTACTTCTTATTCTCCTTTTGAAATTGTTTATGATTTTAATCTATTTACTCTTTTAGATTTAATAGGTTTACCTGTTGATAAAAGGAGTAGCTTGGATGGACAAAAGAGGCCAAGTTGGTGAAATCAATTCATGAGAGGGTACCGCTTCAAATTACCCAAAAGATTGAAAAGTTTGCTTCTCAGGCCAATAAAGGGAGAAGGCATATCATCCTTGCACTAAGAGATTGGGTTTGGGTTCAAATGCGCAAAGAAAAATTCACAACCTATAGAAGAACTAAATTGCATCCTCGAGCAGATGGACCTTTCCAAATTCTTGAGAAAATTAATGATAATACATATAAAGTGAATCTTGTAGGTGAGTATAATGTTTCTGATCTTTCTCCTTTTGATGTAGGTGAAAATTCGTAATCGAATCCTTTTAAGGAGATGGGGAATGATGGGTACCAAGATGGACCTAGTCTTAAAGATCATTTGCAAGTTTCAAATGGGCCAATTACAAGATCAAGAGCTAAGAAAATCAATGAAATTATGCAAGAATTGGTGCAACCCATTTGGGATAAAGCTAGCAAGACTCCAACATTCAAGATGGGCTTGAAAGAAGGAGAACCAGTTTTGATCCATGTGATATAAGCTATGGAAGAGAGCAACATAACTTAAAGGTTTTGGACACTTAAAGGCTTTGAACTTGTTTAACTCATTAAAAAGGCTTTTTATTAGTTATAGAAATTAGTCTAGAATAATTGAGTTTGAAAATGCTTGGCCCTCATATGTTTTATTTTTTAGGAACTAGGGTTTCAAGAGAACTTTTATTATATGCATTTGAGAAGGGGGGGGGGGGGGGGGCACATGGTTTTTTTGGGAAGACTTTAATTTTCAGCTAGGGTTTTTGGATGGCTTTGTATTTTTGGCCATAGGGGGGCATTTTGGGCAAGGCTTTGTATTTTTGGCCTAGGGTTTATTTTGGGATTGCTTAAATACTTCTTGTAGCCGCCCAATTCATATTTTAGACATTGATGAATATTTTCATGTGAGTTGTGTTTTACTCCTTTTGTTCTTGAATGAACTTTTGAAACCTTTGTGGTATTCTTCATTGTAATCTAGGTTCTTGAAACAAGTTATTCAACGGGTCTAGTTTTTCAATTGGCTTAATTTGGCTTTTTTGAGTGAGTTTTCAAATTGATTGTAGGTTCAAGAAATTCCAATCATACGGGTTCATATTATTTGGTTAACAGAAATTTTGATAATTTGTTTAGAGATTTATTGTTTATTGGGTTTTGTGAAAGTAGATACGAAAAATACAAATAAGTTTTGTATTGAGATTTGTGAAAGTGAATAGGTAGAGTTAAAAATTATTTGAATATAATTTTTCTAAGGTTGTCTTTTGTAGAAGTTTTATTTTGGTGTTTTTTACTTTTTACTGAGATCTAAGCAAATGATTGGATGAAAAGTTTAATTTTTTCTTTTATTGGCACCAGGTAGGGACGGAAATATAGTGAGCCCGACATGAACACGTCATGATAGGTTTGAGTTTGATATAAATAGATTTAGGTCAAAATAGGTAGACTCGAAAAGAAACGATTACCAAACAGGTCAATTGCAAGACAACTCATGAAACCTGAAATCATCCTTATAACACGAATAAATTCTATTTTTAAATTTTATCAATATTTAGTTTTGTATGCCTTGTTTTTATTGTTGGGATGTAATATTATTATTAGTATTTGACTACTTGATACATCAAACTATTAAAATCTTTTTGTTCTTATGTAATTTTATTTTATAAAAATATTAGTTTTCTCATGTATTATTGGTTTGGATATTGATAATAAAGTATTTTATCATGAATCCAATTATAATTATAAATTATTTATATAGTTATCCATGTATTATATATGAAATTATATTAATTGGGCTAAAAAATAAATATATTGGTCAGCTCAATCCATTGATATGAAACAGGTTAAATGGGCCGTTTCCAGGTTAACTCAATAAAATATAATTATTAAAAAGGTCAAGTGGATCGTGTCATATCACCCTTTATTTATATGGATTGTGTTAGGGTTTTAGGGTTTGACCCGTTTAATTAATAAATGGGCTGTGTTCAGGTTGACCCATATAGTCTAATACTCATAACTTGATACGACATGAATATGCCATGTGAACATGAATTGCCACCCCTAGCATTGGATATCCGAAAACCAAGTCCCAACTAATCCACCCTAGCACTGGGTATCTAAAAATCAAGTCCCTCCTGGGGGTGTACAAGCTCAGGGCAAAGAGTTTTCTACAAGTGTATTTTAGGCAATTCATGGGAAAATTCCCTCCATTCCGATGGCCCTAGAAATTTTTTGCACCTATTAGAGTTCGAACCTTAGACCTAGAGGGAGCATACAACCAAAGCCAAGGCCCTTACCACTTGAGCCAACCCCCTTTAAGTTAAAAAGAGAATTCTTTTGAGATGTACTTTTGGTTTGGATGAAGTTGAAATATTTTTCTCAATACTTTGTTTCTACCAGTACACATCCTGTCTACATGGTTTAAGCCTTTTGCATTGTGTAAAAAAAGAAAAAATCAGATTACTTGAGAAAATATATATGCCATCACTTAGCAAAAGGATCATCCAACTACCCAATCTAAATGTCTCAAAAGTGATAACTCAGTTATTTACCTCCCATAATATATATATATATATCATAACATAAAATGTTCAGTTGACATAAGCCAAGGCAATGATTAGGAACCTCAAACATGGAATGCAAAGTGCATACCTGAAGAAAGAGACTAGTCAATCTGGGACACTCTAGCTTCAACATTTCCAAAGAGCAACAATTACTAAACAGTACAGAAATAAAACCATCAGCACATGCATAACAGCATAACTATCACAATCAAGATTTAACCAGATTAGAAAGAAAGAAAGAGAAAAAAAAAAGGTACCTCAAATTAAGGAAGCACAAATTGAAACAAGCAAGATCAACTTCCTTCAAATTTGCTGATAGTGAAAGGTTTAGCGATGACAAATGGAAGCAGCGTGCTGCTGGCGGGATGGAAACTTTCCTAATATTGCGACATCCTACACAGTTTAGGTTCTGCAGTAGACGGTTGGCCTGAATAATTGGCTTGTGGATATTCTTGGGCGAAAACATGGAAGATGAGGTATAAATTCTAGGCAGCACAGAAAGCTGACCACCACCATAACCCCAATCCAGGTCATGCATATTCACACAGCCATTCAAACTCACATGTGTGAGGTGTGTGCAGAAAGCAAGAAGCTCTTCTATAGCAGATTGACAGAGAGTCCCATAAGACAAGTCCAATTCCTGGAGTGCTGGTAGAGCACCTTCTTTGTAAAGAGGCTCAAGAGACGAGTCATCAAGACACTTGCATGCTTGTAGCTTTAACACCTAGGAGAAGAATAGTAAAAATTAAGTACAATAATAAAGCCTTATCCTCCACAGCTTATTGAATGGAAAGGGGCATCCCACGGAGGTTGAGATCACATCTCACATAAGTCAGGTCTATTCGACTAGCGGTTGGAATAAACAATGAAAACAGCATCTGGAGAGGATCTGGGCAGTTCTGTAAACAAAAACCAAGATAATGCTAACCTAGACATGCGTAACTTATCAACTTCATATCAACAGCCCAAAATTTTTAACCCCTCCCCCCACCCCCCACCCCCCCACCATAAAAAAAAAAAACAAAAAAGGCTGCTGCATCTACAAGAACCCACAAGAGATTTTAAATTTTTTTCTTTTCTGATAAGTAATTTCCACAGACAAATTAATAATCCACGTATATGAACATGTAAAACTTGGTCTAAAAATTTGAACTTTTCCTTATGCATTGATATTATCAAAAAAAAAAGTTAAATCAATATGTTAATGATTCATGCTATCTTCTGTATGGAATTCTCACAGATGAGTTCCATCCAATGGTTACATCAATCATTCAGCCAACCGTGATAAGTTTTATATTCCAGGCGGAGATGATAATATTTTGTTATTAATTCCACAACAACATGCATTTCATTCAACAGGCAGGGATTCTGAACTTAGACTAACTGTTTTTCCAGTAGAGCAATAATTTGGGGATTTTCTGGTACTTGTCTATTTTTGTTGCTGGAAAAGAATCTGCTCCAAGTCAAAAGTAGAATGCTTATGTATCCGGATAGCTAAATTACCTTTAGTTGAAAACAAGATTCAAAAACAGGTTGCAAGTTCAGTAAAAATGTGTATGATAAATCAAGCACATTCAAATGTGGAAGGCAGCTTAGAGAGTGAAGTCCAACAGAACCAATTGATGGGCATGACATCAATATCAACGACTCAATCAATGGGCATGAAGTAGATGTTGCAGACAAGCAGTCATCCGTGAGTTGGCTGCAAGTGAAAAGATAAAGGTGTCAGGTTGAGCACCAAAACAGGACAAACAAAGAAAATATAAAAGCTACTAACCTGCAAAAGGAAGCATCCAGAGACATCAAGAGTGGACAATTAATAGATGTTTCAGATAATACCCCACATCCTTTCAATTCAAGTAACGCCATACACGGTGCTTCAATACTGAGTGCATTCAATTTGGGACATATTCCCAGATTCAACGACTGTAGGCCAACCTAATAAAAAGAATAAATAAATTTTAGCTTGTTTTCTATTGGTTATTTTCTATTAGTTAATGCCACAAAAGATGTAGTTAAGCATGTTAACAAACTAAATCAAATTAAGAAACACAAGAGAGCAACATCAGAATAGAAAATCTTTTAGCAAACACTGCAAGGTAGCCAGGGTGCTGTGAATGATTTCTTTGACAGAGTCAGATTAGCATGGGCGATACACTAGAGGGATTTGAATGGCCGCCAACAGATAGCAATAATATGAAGGATGGCTCCCACATGCTTATTGTGGGGGCATTTGGGGCGTAAGGAACAAAAGGAGTTTCAAAAATCACAAGCGTACAATGGATTAACTTAAAAACTTCTTCTTTTAACACTTTGTTCCATCAGGAAATTCCTATTGGTTTTAATGGACTAACTGTCCATGATTTTCTTGCATCTCTTGATAATCCCATCAAGGTGTCTATTTTGTAGACATCTTGTGTACATGGAATATGCCTTTCATTTTCATCAATAAAATCTCTTACTCAATAATAAAAAATAAAAAAGAGGGTGTGCAAGCCCATGCAGCCCTTTGAAAAAAAAAAAAAAAAGTGGGACCCACTTTGAAAAAGTGGATTTTTTTACATGAATCTCACTTTTTTCTAAAGGCTCTGACAAGACTTGCACATCTTAGGCCTGGTTTGGTTTCACAAACCTTTAAAACCACATATCATCTAATCTCATATCATCTCAATATCCAAACACCATTCAAACACAAATATTTTTCAATTTTCAAATTCTCGACTTTTTCATCTAATCATTAGCTAATCATTACAATTTTCCCAAACTTCCAAAACAAAATACAAAAAACAATTCAACATTTTCAAATCCAAAAATAAAAATCATATTAAAAAATTATATTCTAACCATTTTTTAACTTTATAATTTTTTTACTCACTCCCCTTTCCCAAAACTCCATAAAAATCATAACTCCAACTATTTCACTACCATTCACAAATTAACTCACTACTATTCACAATTTCTCATCTTATCTCATCTATGTAACCAAACAAAGCCTTAGGTACAAACCATTATCCAGTTGCAAAATCACCTATCAAAATAATTATCTTGCTGCAAAATCCTTTCAGAGCTAGTGTATATCAGTAAAAATGCATTTATGCAATCATTCTCACTTACTGGACAAAATGATGCTCTTTCAAGATGATCACAACCATCTAAGAAAACTTGCTCGAGATAGGGGCATGCGAGTTCAAGAGCAGTTATAGCCCGGCAACCAACAAGGGAAAGACTAGATAAAGAAGCACTGCAGAACCGCACAGCTGTCAAGCTCTGAGAAAAGCAACATTATCACATGAAATCAAAGCGGAAATAAAATTAAACCATGACAACTCAGTAGAGGTAAAGTCAACAAGATGGTAAACCACAGTAGCAAAATAAAGCAAGTTGCACACAAAAGACATCAAGAAGTACCAAACCAGATAATAATAAGAAAAATCGAAAATCTCAAGGATCGATTACTGGTTGTACATTATTGTTAACATAGTTCAAGAATAAATCTCAAATAAGATCAACCTGATAAAAACCATATTCCACCAAGCCATACCCTTCCACTTGTTCCTCCTCTCCGGCTCTCTCCCCCATTCCAATCCTCAAATCTATACTACCTAACCCCCATTTATAATAACAGACTGGGGCATCTGTGGCATGTCTAGACATAAAATCAATATTTCTTTTCATTATACATGTATCTTAAAGCAAGCAGGTCCTCAGACTTAAAGCAAGAAGTTTCAGCTTTAAAGTTCATCAACAGTGCATAGCAAGGAAAATTAGTTTCGCGTAGATAATCTTCTATGAAGAATAAACAATGACAAAGTGAACACCAAGGCATCCAATAACGCATATTTCATATGACAAGCGCAAATTCCTTCCACAAAATGATAACTTAGGAATGAAAAGGGCTTAATCCACAAACCTCACAATTATCAAGAACCAATGACTTTAGCATAGGGCATCCGCCACCATCACTAAAGACATCACATATAGAATTTGTCAGAGATTCACAATCTGTGAGGTCCACTTCTTGCAAAGTTTGGCATTGCAATGCCAATGTTGTCAAGCTCTCCTGCTTCTGCAATGCTAATTTCTACATGTCCATCAAACCACTTCATCAAAATGCACTCTCTGGAAAAAGTTCATGGACGTGAAGGGAAAGGCCTGAAAAATACCAAACTGCTCATTGAAAGACATACCTGAAGTGAGTTTGACATGATGGTAATCCGGTGGAGTGCAGGGCAATTAGACACCATTATAGATGATAGCATGATACTCCATAAATTCAAATCCGCAAATCTATGGGAGAAATATAATTAAAAATTAAAATAGAATGTAATAGAAAAATCTATATGGAAAAGAATGCTGCTTTTTTTTTAAGAAGATTGGGTGAAAGAGAAAAGATTAGATGGAGCAGCAGAGCGTACTTGCGACAATGTACTAGTCTAATATTTTGCAAGTGTGGAAGATACAAGGACACAGAAGTCAGTAAACTGCAATTGTCAAGCTCTAAAACCTGCAACAAATTATGAAGTTGATTTGGAAATGCTGAAAAACTCATTTACTCGGAGGCAGCACAGATAAGGAGATAACAACAATATTCAAAGTAAGGGAATCTTCCAAACCTCCAACATGTAACTATGAGATATTGCAGCCATTGAAGCTGAAGTGATACCCTCACAGCTATGGAGCTTAAGAACAGTCAACATTGGCAATCTAACAGACTAAGAAAAGGCAATGAAGCATGTCAGGTAAAGAGAGAAACAATACTCTGAAAAGGTTGTACCAAACTCTTGAAACTGACCTCAAGTGAGATATTTGGGCAGTACGAAGCATCAAGAAAATGAAGATTGGCACAAGTGAGAGCTATCTCACGTAGTGTTTCATCACTAACACATGAACAATTTGACATGTCTACAGACTCTAACTGAGGGCATGAAATTGCTGCAGAACGAATTGCAGCATCTGAAAGCTTGTGGCAAGAGCCTATATCAAGCTCGCGCAGAAGAGGGCAATTTAGCACAGCCTGAGCCATGTTACTGCGCTTCAAAGACATAGTTTCAAGTTGTGGGCACCTACAAAAAAGACTATATCTTAGCAAAAATATTGAGCACATTGACAGACATGAAAAGTTATCTTAAAACTACTTCACCTGATGGATACACGCATCACACGGCACTTGGTTAGTTGAAGATGACGTAAGCTATCATGGTTGATAAGTATTTCTTGAATGCCATTACCAAGAGTAGCATCATTTATATTCAATCTCTTCAACAAATCACAATCAGCCAAAGCATGGAAAAAAATATCCCCAAGCTGCCCTCTACCCAATGTTAAAACCTCCAGATTTCTGGAAACCATGAAAACATATTGGTCTGATCAATGTCAACTAAAAAAAATTTAAAAAAAAAAAAAAAAGGCCTCTTACCTTAATGAAGAGACCGTTTTCATAACAAGCAGGTGAATAGCAGGAGCACCAGAAATATTAACTTCTGTTGCATTTGGATACCTTCGACACATATCCTCAACTGCAAATGAATACACCTAGTGAGAAGCTTCCAACTTGCCCGCCAAAAGTAGATAAAGACCAGTTCACAAAGTCTTATAAATCCATATTCTTTATCTCTTGACCACCAACCTTTTTTTAGAACTAAGAGTTAAATACATAAATATGGCAATCCATATGCAACAACCGGGTCAAAATTTCTTAGCATTGTATGAGAATATATTTATTGGGCCAGTGGGCCCATAATTTCTATAAGTAAAGCCCAGAGTTTATTAGGTAAGTGGGCTATGCTTTGCACAAAGGCTCTGTGATTTTATTGGATGACTTGGCCCACAACCCAGTCCATTAGGTCCAACCAAAAGTTTAACCGCAGCACTGCCGTAAGCCTCTATGGTTGCCTGCTCTTCAAACTTCTCTCCACGCATGGCACCAAACAGTGCTGAGAGTCTCCCTCAAACCTACTCTCTCCAATCTCGATATAATTCCAACAGCTCTCTCCCGCTAAAAACTCCTCAGCCCATAGCTCCAAATAACACCGAAGAACACATCCTCCACTTATAAAAGAAAACCCTTCATGTGCAGAGCTCTCACCATCAATCCCTCTCTCTCACCACAAGAAGCAAGCTACAAGCCAATGAAAGCAAGCCTAGCTCACAGCCAACTCTGTGTGCACCACCAAGCAAAGCAGACTATGCCAACTCCTCTCTCTCTCCCTCTCTATCTGACAGCAGGAAGCAAGCTACAACCCGATGTAAGCAAGCCTAGCTCACCGCCAACTCTCTGAGCACCACCAAGAAAAGTAGACTATGCCAACTCCTCTGTTTCTCACTCTCTACGAGTTCTCTCCCTCACTCCTTCTCACGGCCCTCTCTCTGTGTTGTTGAAATCCCAGCTTTCACCATCTACAATGCATGTTTCTCCCCCGCCTCATCCACTTGACATGCCCAGAAGAACAACAGCTCTACTACACCAAGCTCCCACAGACACGCCACTGCACATCCCCATCACATTGGATGTCATAGTCGAGCTACATCCAGCCACCTTCCACAGCTAGTTGTTGCCTTACCAATCAGACTACAGAGTCTTCCAAGCATATAAATTGTTTCTTTTTTTTGATCGGTAATCAAGAAGTTTTATTCAACATAAATGGCAAATCCCAAGTACACAGGGCGTATACTCGAAAAATACCTAGCTAGAGTTTACAACCGAAATAAGAAAGTCATGGACATTTAGTCCATTACATACAATGGCTCCCCCCCAAGAATATAAGTTGTTTCTTATGTTATGTAAATATAAGTATGCGTGTTTTCAAATAAAAACCTACGTTAAATTAAATTAATTGTATGATGTGTTATTTACTGAGTCTTCAACTTACTTTATATGTTTTTATGCTTTTAAATGTCCAGGTAAAGAAGATGTTGTTGACGAGCAGAAGACTTGGATAAGAAGTTAAGACTTACAAAATTCCTAGTTTCTAATAAAAAATTTTACACAAAAGGATTAATTTTTTAATTTCCTGCAATTAGATCGTTTTGATTTCGATTTTCAACAATTTATGTTATGCAGGGCCTAATTTGGATTCAGAGTTATCTCAACTCATCTCATCTTATCTAATCAATATAACTTTTCCAAATTCCTATACAAAATAAAATAAACAATCAAATTTTTCAAATCTCAAAATAATAATAATATTAAAAAATAATATTCTAACAATATTTTTTTTCAACTTTCAACTTTCATCTCAACTCACTATCCAAACCTCACCTAAATCTTTATGATTTCAATAAAATGAGGTAAAGCTTTTATGTTATGTCAGATCTCTTATCTAGCATATGTTTAACATTTTAGTAGCATTCCTATACCTAAGGGAAGGGAGTGTTACAATATATCATATTCAAACTCACATTGTTCTATAGATATGTTACGGTCCTCAAAATTCAAACATCTCCAAAAATCTTCATGAGCACTAGCTGCTCGCCACTGCCTACACACTCTGGCAGCTTGGCAAAGATTGATGTGGTCCAAGAAAGAGAAAACCTGGAGAAAAGAAAAAGAAATACTAAAACAATTAAACAATCAAAGGCAGGTAATTATGAGTATTTTGATCTGCAAAAAATTTTAGGCACTGTATACCATATGGAGTAAGTCATCTGTAAGATCCATTCGAACTTCTAAATATTCTGTTTCTAGACAGCCACTCTCATCTCCTTCATCATCTTTCCCATCTCTAGATTTAGAAGCATTCTTATCACCACCATCAGCCATGGTTACAGTATGATAAAACATCATATTCTTAGAAGAAAAAGAAGATCCCTGACTAATCTGGTAATCCCTTTCTGCAGATATAGCAGAACTTCCAGCCTTTGAAGTCACTGCAGTTGAAAAATTATATTCACTGCAATCAAAGGTTTTCATCATGTAAGTGTTTAATATAATGTAGCATCAAGTGTTAGTGAACGCGCTTAAGTGCACTCAAGCACAAACACCATCTAGACCCAGGCACAGAGAGCAAGAACATGGCTATGCGCCTAATTGAAGTAAAGCACACATTTTAATAGAGCACATATTCTGAAAGACGATGCATAATAACAAAACAAGAAAAAAAAAATCAACAAAATACATTTTAAAAAGGTTTCAAAAGCAAGATGGTAATATATTTAGCCTTTTAACCCAATTTATTATATTATTATGCAACATGAAAATACTAAATCAACTAATTACATAAAATTTAACCAATATTTTATATAGTTCTCTTGTTCTTTACTTAATATACAGATCAATGATCGTTTAGCCATGATTAAATTAAACTACATGGTTAAATCAATATATATTGAAAAGGCTATGACCAAAACAACTCAAGAATTGTAGGTTTTGACTTTTGGCTAACATTTTTTTTTTTTATAAGTATTATATTTTATTACATAATTTAGGGCGGTTGCCTGTATTGAAACATGAGGGGGAACATGTAAAACCTTGAGGCTGCCCCAAAATCACATCTTGGCCAGGTGAAGACTTTTGGCTAACATAAGCAATCAATCCAGCAACTTGGAGTATTATATCAGGTTTAAAGCGTCTACTTCACATATGACAACATGTGGTGCCATTATACATAAATAATCTTCAATATCAACTATATACTTAAGAATATTCTTTAATTTTCTGGGTATTTGATAGGGGATCCATATCAGGCTTCTCGGTGGGCAACGCTTCGTATGGCTGCATTAATGTTTCCCATCTACTCTTTGCGGATGACACTTCAAATCTTTGTGAGAAAAATTCTGACCAGATCCGTTCTTTATGGGCTCTCTTGTTATGTTTTGAAGCTATATCCAGTTTAAATGTGAATTTATCAAAGTCTGAAATGATCCATATTGGTTTGGTTAATAATTTAGGGGAATTGCCTGATATTTTGGGCTCCAAAGTCTCCAACTTGCCTTTGAAGTATCTTGGCCTCCCTTTGCGGCCACCTCACAAATCCAAGGCTATTTGGGACGGGATTAAAGAGAAGATAGAGTGTCGATTGGCTGGTTGGAAAATGATTTATTTGTCCAAAAGTGGTCGAATCACTATAATCAAGAGAATCTTATTTAATATCCCAACCTATTTTTTATGAGAATAACTTCCAGTCGATTTAACCAAATTCCCCTAAATAACAGCCTCCAATGGAGGTGCGCCATATAGACACCATATATTACTAAACGTGACCACACTACATAGAGACAATTTTTTTTCACTCCCATCGAGCCCCATCCCTCCCTCCCTCCCTCCAGTCGAGCCCCACCCTCGCCTCCCTCCCTCTCTCTCTATCCTCTTTCTCTCCTAGGATTTGTAGCCGTGTTTAACCTCCGTTCAACTAAAGAACTAAAAGGCTTGAAAGCTGGCTCTGTTTCTATTTCAACAAAGTAGGAAAAGAGAGCTCTCTGCTACTTTTCATCAATGTTCATGTATCCTGCATACTGCTAGAAATTAACCTGTGCCTACCCTAGCAAGCTGACAACTTTATCATCTCCTGCAACTAAAAGCTCCTTTGGATTTAAAGTGTTTCATCTCATCTCATCATTATAACTTTCCCAAGTATTTCATTTCATCTCATCATTACAACTTTCCCAAATTTTCACATAAAATATAATAAAAAAATTCAATATTTTCAAATCCCAATTCAACTTTTTCAAATCTCAAAACAATAATAATATTAAAAAATAATAGTCAACAATATTTAATTCAACTTTCATCTAAAACCATCTCATCTCATCTCATCTCTGAATCCAAACGAGCCCCAAGTTCAGTGCCAACAACACTTGCAAAAGAGTTGCATAGATTGTTCCCATTATGATCCATGATCTATGTCGCATAACGAGATTTCTGGGGGGGGGGGGGGGAGGAGAGAGAGAGAGAGGAAGGGGGGGGGATGCAATAGTGGGGAAAAATGATGACTTGCTAGCTTTTAGGAGTTGGTGATGGATATTCTTTAGATAAATGAATGTGATTTAGATTAGAAGAGGTGCACCAGTGTGGAGACTAAGAGGTGCAGCGGTGTGGCAAGTGGGTTAGGTTTGTGTTTTCAGAAGAAAATTTTCACACAATTTCTGTAGATTTGATTTTACTATCCTGTGATGCGGCTCATGTGATTTGTATGTGGATTGGTGACATGTCCACATAGTATTTGTTGCCGTAGAAAGCATGAGAACGGAAGCTCCGTTCCAAGAAGGACTAGATTTTTTATCTCTTTTTCCTTTGCCTACAGGTGTGGCTAATAGAATGGAAAGGATATGTGTCTAGTAACCCCTTTCCCGTGCACCGCACCCTTGGAAGTTTCCCTACACAGAACACTTTTTGGTTTTGGAATCTCTCCTTGATAAGAAGAACAGTATCCGTACAAATGGAAAAATATGCATTGGCGGTGTTACGTTAGAGTGTAGTACTGTGATCGTTATAGATGGCTGGTTTCAGAGAGATAGTAGTAGAATCTAAATTGATTAAGTTGGTGAAGGAAGGGGGCACCCTACGTATCTCAGAGCAAGGTTGGAAGGTGAGGCATGAAGTGTTGGTGGGACTCAACACAGCTTCATGGTTTGTGAGTGTCCTGGAGGAGTGTTTGAGAGGAGGAAAAAAGGTGGTTTACTCGGTGGTACGGGAGAAATACAGAAACTTTGTGGCTCAACGGTGCGAGAATAGTCGTGGGTGATATCTGTCCATCGCAGAGTATGGTCAAGAGGGAAGAAATGGATTGCTCTGTTTTCCTGAAGGTGAAAATGGTTGGGGATGGAGACGTCTGAGAGAGTCAGTTGCAGAGCTAGTCCATCCAAGGGGAAATAGAGCCGAAAATGCTGTCGGACCTCAGGTGAGCAATATAGTAAGGGGGTGAAAAGCCGGTCTTTCAAAGAGGTCCTCACGACGGCGGCTCCAAAACACGGGCAGAGAAGAGACGATGAAGGTGACAGAGTCTCTGACGGAGAGGAGCATCGAGCTGCGCACCACGTACGGGGTGCAGAAATTGGCAGGTTGCGTGCTGGACAGGAGGCGTGGGAGACCCGTAGGAGGTTGATGGAGTTACAAGGCCAACTGCGGAAATTGCAGAAGGAAATGGAGGAGGTACGTGGGTTTGTCGGGCTGGGAAAGGAAACAGGATGGAAATGGGACGATGAAAGGGGCAAAAAAGGAAAATAATTGATAAAGGAAAATAACAATAGGGGGATGTTCTGGATTAAAAGGAACGGGTCGAAATTAAATCCTAAGGGGCCAGAGATTAGGGCTCAGGCGGTTTCCTTTGAAACCCAAACTAGTGGAGGGCCGGGTGAGGCCCATGAGAACCCGGTAAGAACATAGAGAAGCAGAGGGCCGAGCCAGGAACCCACGAGTACTAAAATACCCGTTACACAACCACCAACGCCGGCATTACTGTTATCGGAAGAAGAGATGCCGGCAGAGCAACAGACCGTGCCGGCGAGCACGGTGGACATCTCCGATGACGGCAAACAGGCCTGGGATGACCAGATCGCGGAGGTGGAACATGCTGAGGCCACGGCGAACCGAGAGAAAGGGCTGAAAGCACCCTTTCAGACCCAGAAATCGCCGATCATGTGCAAGGAGGTGACGGCGAAGAGTTCTGAGCTTGTTCCATATGTGAATGCGCTGGTGGGTTCCATCGAACCTATATGGGTCTGTTTTGTGAATCAAGAGGAAGTTAGAAATGCTTCGGTGAAGTTCTTGGAGGTTGGTGGGGATACGATGACTCCTGCTGGATTACATGTGATGGATTTTGATGTGGATGGGAGGGTAGGGGAAGGGTTGGCAGACTCGGAAATGGAGGGGTCTTTGGAAGGGGAGTCTACGGATGATGAGTATGCACTGGCTTTGAAAGAACACTTAGATTTGATGGTCTTTTCTGGGGTAGAGGAAACCAAAGAGGTGGAGCCGACTCCACTCAATTTATTGTTTCCTGTTCAATCAGGAGTTTCTGGCTGGGTGTTCGACAAGGTGAAGGAAATTTAGAAAGTAGTGGGATTAGAGTGTAAAGTATGAGGAACAGTTTATGGCATTACTAACAGCTATAGAAGCAGGGCATCAACAACAACGGAAATCAATCTCGAAAAAACAGAGAGAGCTTATGTAAGGTGCTGTTGTTGAAGTATGAAAGCCTCAGAAAGTTAGTTGAAGAATCTGTTAACTACTGCTATGTGTAGAATTAAAACGACAGGCAAAACATGTAGTAGTTTAGTGGGTTTAAAAAGGTACGGTGCCGTTTTGCATTATGAAGAGGTGCTTAGAGTGAGACGATGTCGTAATGAAGTTTGTAATATTAGAAGTGAAACGCTGCCGTTTGCATCACTTTTCAACTATAAAAACGACTGAGTAGAAGAGGAAAGTATCAGAAGTTAATACCATTTTTTCCTCTCATTTCTTTGTTTCCTTCTCTGTCTCTTTCTTTACTTCTATTTCTGGAGATTGACTCTCTCGAACGAGTCTGTAGAAGGGTCCATTACAGCTTAAGAGGTTGACGTGGTCTTTGAACACTGAGGGTAGTTCTAGTAGGAATAGGCCGAAAGGGAAGGGGCCAGCCCACTCTCAATGAAACCCAAAATAGTATCATGGAATATGCGTGGTCTAAATGAGGCTACGAAACGTTTGAGGATAAGGAACTTGCTTCGGGAGTGGAAGGTAGACCTTGTTTGCTTGCAAGAAACTAAGATGAAGCTGATTGATAGGCGAATTGTGAGAAGCTTGTGGAGTGGAGTGCATGTAGACTGGGTTTACTTGGACTCTAGTGGGGCGTCAGGTGGAGTGGTAGTCATGTGGGACAGGAGAGTGATGGAAAAAATGGAGGAGTTTATAGGAAGGTACACAATAGCATGCTCGTTTAAGAGCATGTCGGATAACTTTACGTGGGCTTTTGCAGGTGTATACGGCCCAAATCTAGACAGTAACAGAGTACTCTTGTGGGAGGAGTTAGCGGGTTTGCATAGTTGGTGGAATCTCCCTTTGTGTATTGGGGGAGACTTTAACGTTACCAGATTTCCAAGTGAATCTTTTGGTAATAGAAGGGGGAGATAAGCTATGCTTGAATTTTCTGAATGCATCTCTGAATTGAATTTGGTAGACTTGCCGTTAGCCGGGGGCTCGGCCAAGTGGGCTAACAACCAAACGTGGTCCCGTCTTGATCGCTTCCTTATATCCCCGGAGTGGGAAAGTCACTTCCCTGATGTATGGCAAAGGCGATTGCCTCGGATTAGTTCAGATCATTGTGACGCCCCCAAATTCCGCTTGGGATTAAACGGACATTTGAAGCGTCGAGACATGCAACACAAGGTTACCTGCCCCCGTTCATGACAGATAAGATGCAATGTTCCTAACATGCATCTAGCATTATGCAATATTCGCAGCGGATAATTTTTCTCTTTAGCAAAACTATGCACCAAACCAAAAATATCCCAAATACTTGAAACATATTTCATACATAAAGGCATACTAAAAAGCCGTGATCACCACACTAGTCTAAAATGGTTGTGATCAAAAGAATACTTGAGATACAACTCCAAAAGTACAAGTATTAACCTAAGTTAAATACTATACCATCATCAACATCGCACCGTGGCCTAGTCGACCGTATTCAGTTGGTCAGATTCCAATTCTCCTTTGGGTCCTGTAACAAGATCTACCATTCGGGGGGAATGGTAGTTGGGACTACCACAGTGAGATTTGATTACAAATCTCAGTAAGTTAACATAAAACTCACACACAGGTTAAAAATGCATGCATGGCAGTAAAAGCATAAATGCATAATTATAGTCATACATAAACATAGTATAACTTGACATATAGCATGACTTAACCAGAACTTAAGCGTGAACTGAACTTGACTTAACATGGCATGAACTTAAGCTTAAAACATAACATGAACAATCAACATAACATGAACGTGAAACATAACATGGACATGAACATAACATAACATGAACGTGAGCTTGAACGTATCATAAACGTGAACATAACATGATGTGAACATGAACTTGGAACATAACATGAACATGAACATAACATGTACGTGAGCATAACATAACATGAACTTGATCTGAAACTTGACTTAACATAAACTTGGAATCTTATTTAATTGTCTTGATTAATAACGTGCATTAATACGTACTCCACAGTTGTTGTGGCCCCACGTATTCAAGTAACATAAAACATAATACGTACTCCACAGTTGTTGTGGCCCCACGTATTCTACATGTCACAATTGCTGTGTCTCATGTAGTGTATGCTCCACAGTTGTTGTGGCCCCATACTTCATGCTCCACAGTTGTTGTGGCCCCATGAATTCACATAACATAAAATATAATACGTACTCCACAGTTGTTGTGGCCCCACGTATTCTACATGTCACAATTGCTGTGTCTCATGTAGTGTATGCTCCACAGTTGTTGTGGCCCCATACTTCATGTAACATAAAATATAATACGTACTCCACAGTTGTTGTGGCCCCACGCATTATAAGTAACATAAATATAATACGTACTCCACAGTTGTTGTGGCCCCACGCATTATAAGTAACATAACATAAATATAATACGTACTCCACAGTTGTTGTGGCCCCACGCATTATAAGTAACATAAATATAATACGTACTCCACAGTTGTTGTGGCCCCACGCATTATAAGTAACATAACATAAGATATAATACGTACTCCACAGTTGTTGTGGCCCCACGCATTATAAATAACATAACATAAATATAATACGTACTCCACAGTTGTTGTGGCCCCACGCATTATAAGTAACATAACATAAATATAATACGTACTCCACAGTTGTTGTGGCCCCACGCATTATAAGTAACATAAATATAATACGTACTCCACAGTTGTTGTGGCCCCACGCATTATAAGTAACATAACATAAGATATAATACGTACTCCACAGTTGTTGTGGCCCCACGCATTATAAATAACATAACATAAATATAATACGTACTCCACAGTTGTTGTGGCCCCACGCATTATAAGTAACATAACATAAATATAATACGTACTCCACAGTTGTTGTGGCCCCACGCATTATAAGTAACATAAATATAATACGTACTCCACAGTTGTTGTGGCCCCACGCATTATAAGTAACATAACATAAGATATAATACGTACTCCACAGTTGTTGTGGCCCCACGCATTATAAATAACATAACATAAATATAATACGTACTCCACAGTTGTTGTGGCCCCACGCATTATAAGTAACATAACATAAATATAATACGTACTCCACAGTTGTTGTGGCCCCACGCATTATAAGTAACATAAATATAATACGTACTCCACAGTTGTTGTGGCCCCACGCATTATAAGTAACATAACATAAAATATAATACGTACTCCACAGTTGTTGTGGCCCCACGCATTATAAATAACATAACATAAATATAATACGTACTCCACAGTTGTTGTGGCCCCACGCATTATAAGTAACATAAATATAATACGTACTCCACAGTTGTTGTGGCCCCACGCATTATAAGTAACATAAAATATAATACGTACTCCACAGTTGTTGTGGCCCCACGCATTATAAATAACATAAAATATAATACGTACTCCACAGTTGTTGTGGCCCCACGCATTATAAATAACATAAATATAATACGTACTCCACAGTTGTTGTGGCCCCACGCATTATTATAACATAACATGTCTTATCTTTCTTAATGCATGTGATATTATTTAATATCATATACTTTTCTAACATGGCGTATACTTGTAAATGGCATAATATGATTTAATCATAAACATTTCATGGCATACATGTATCATATGGCATACTTAACATGGCATACTTATAACATACATCATTGTATGACAGAAAAGATTATATAACAGATAATTATTCATGAGAGATTAAATCATACGTAACAGATAAACATGTAATGACATAGCATGACATGGCATATACGATAACATACATACATAAATTGTAGTTCTCTTACCCATCACACATACACAATAAACTGATAGTAAGTTAGAGGCTAACTTACCTCGATCGTCGCGTTCTATGAGAATAGAGCGCGAGACACGAGGAACTGCACAACAGCTGGAAGAGGAACACTCAAGTCCTTAAGATTTTCACTTCTGAACTCAATTGCCATATTGTAAGCACTTGCAACACCACGGCCAACTTGAGGTTTCACTATACTCGGAAGAGATAAATTGACTTCAGAAAGCCTTTGCACTAAAACAAGTTCATTAAAATTATCAATAACAACCAAACAAACAACTCATTTCTCAATCCATATACTCTTAGCCATAGTCAACCACAAGATGACACCAGTCATCCCGGACTATAATCCATATCATCACTGCTTCGGGACACTGTCATACAGTTTCCCAACATTACACCATACGCTCCACACTTCTCTGCTACGCCATTCAACCCTTCGTGACACGCCATCCGGTGTATCACGACTTAGTACAGAGTACACTCACGTGAACTCTCTTCCATTCACACTACAAAACCCATCACTGCGATACACGTCTCACGGTGCATCGCTACGCGACACGGAGTACGCGCTACGCGTACTTCCTTCGCTACAACACTCATCAACACGATGCACATCACACGATGCATCGCCATACCACACGGAGTACACTACATGCGTACTCCCTTCCTTCTACGACCCACATCACTACAGCGCATGTCGCGCGGCGCGTCGCTGCATTACACAGAATACGCTACACGCGTATTCTCTTCACACAACCCGCCGTATCACATCTACGGCATCCATCTCACGCCTATACTTCACAGCACAGTCCACAAAACTACAAAATCAAGCCTAACACTTCACAACCACACTTCGTTTCACAACTACGCAGCGAACTCCACAAACACTAACTACACAGTCTACAGCCAACCAAATCAACTATGTTAAACATAAATAACTAAAGATAGAGGGTTAAGACGAGAGAGATGTGATTGCTGTCGGGAAAGAATCCAAAACTGATAATTTTAGCGGGCTGTTACAATCATTGTCCTATCTTACTTGATTGCGGGGGAGTGCGAAATGGCCAGAGGTATTTTAAATTCGAGAATATGTGGTTAAAGACGGAAGGATTCGTGGAACGAGTAAGACAGTGGTGGGTGTCCTATCATTTTCAGGGTACTCCTAGTTTTGTCCTTGCAGGCAAACTGAAAGCTTTAAAAAGAGATTTGAAACTTTGGAATACCCACTCTTTTGGGGATATAAGGGAAAATAAAGAAGGAAAGATGAGGGAGTTACAGGAAATTGAGCATATTCAAGAGGTTAGATCTCTTACCCAAGTAGAAGTTGAGCGGAGGACATTGTTGGGTGAGGAGTTGGAGAGAATTATTCTGATGGAAGAGATTTCATGGCGGCAAAAGTCAAGAGCCTTGTGGCTAAGGGAAGGAGATCGTTGCACCAAGTTTTTCCATCGGGTCGCAAATTCTCATAGGAGAAACAATAATATTGAGATGTTGAATATAGATGGTACAGAGTGCAGGGAAGAACATGTTATTAAGGCTCACATAGTTGGCTTCTACGAGCAACTCCTTACTGAACCAATGAGTTGGCGGCCACGCCCTGATGGTTTGGTTTTTGACTCCATTGGGTAGAGTGATGGTTTTCGATTGGAACGGGCTTTTGAAGAAGAGGAAGTAGCGGAGGTTGTGCGTAAATTGGCAAAGGATAAGGCACCGGGACCGGATGGGTTCTCTATGGGTTTTTTTCAAGGATGCTGGGATGTGGTTAAAGAAGATATTCTAAAGGTTTTCCAAGAATTTCATGAGGCTGGAAAATTCGAAAAAAGCCTTAATACAACTTTCATAGCTTTAATTCCGAAGAAGGTGGGGGCTAATGAGGTAAATGCATATCGTCCAATCAGTCTAGTCAGTGGTGTTTACAAGATCATTTCCAAAGTGTTAGCAAACCGGCTTAGCAAGGTGATAGGGAAGCTTATCTCTAAGCCTCAAAATGCATTTGTTAAAGGAAGACAAATCCTTGATGCGGCTCTTATTGCAAATGAGTGCGTGGATAGTAGAATGAAGACTAGTGGTAATGGAATCATTTGCAAGCTGGATATGGAGAAGCCTTATGATCACGTAAACTGGGATTTTTTACTATATATTCTTGGGAGATGTGGTTTTGGGGAGAAATGGAGAGCTTGGATCCGATGGTGTGTGTCAACGGCTAAGTTCTCTGCGTTGTTAAATGGTAGTCCAGCTGGTTTCTTTCATAGTTCACAAGGTCTGAGACAGGGTGATCCGTTGTCGCCACTACTATTTGTTGTTGTGATGGAAGGGCTAGGTAGGATGATGTCGGCTCTAAGTCGAAATGGCTTGGTGGGCGGTTTTTCAGTTGGAACCCAGGAGAGGGGCTTTACTAATATATCTCATATACTCTTTGCAGATGATACCCTTATTCTCTGTGATGCAGATCAGAGTCAGGTGCGGACTTTGAAGGCGTTGCTTTTGTGTTTTGAAGCAGTGTCTGGATTAAAAGTGAATTTTGACAAGTCCGAGATAGTACCAATTGGAGTGGTGCCAAATTTAAGACAACTAGCTCAATCGCTAGGGTGTAAAATAGCTTCGCTCCCGATGATCAGTAACGCCTTCCCTTTCATGTGGGGCAATATGGAGAATGAGAAGAAATTCCATTTGCCGGGGTGAAATAAGAACTACACTCCTCTTTCATTGGGTGTTTTTGTAACAACCCCTCCCGTAGGTTAGGAATATTGTGTACATTCGTAACATAACGCCCGGTAAAGAGATTCAAGCCTCATTTGGATTTGGAAAGCGTTTCATCTCATTTCATCATTACAATTTTTCCAAATTCTCGCATAAAATATAATAAACAATTCAACTTTTTCAAATCTCAATTCACTTTTTTCAAATCTCAAAATAATAATAACAATATTTTATTCAATTTTCATCTTTCATCTTTCATCTAAAACCAGTCCATCTCATCTCTAAATCCAAACTAGCCCAATCTCATAAAATACCTCATCTATTTGATCATAAAACTTATCTAGCAAGACAATCTTTCATAACATAAAAGCTGAAAAATAAAAGAAATGACATAAGCTCGTTCTATGTGATACCAACACTGCTTAAATGTCTAAATCATACACCGGAAATTTATTCTACTCCTGGCACTCCTGCTCTGTATCCACGAAATCATCATCTGGTACATTAAAATATAAAAATTGAGAAACAAACAAATAAGTTGAAGACTCAGTAACAGCACATCATACCATAAACTTAGGTTAACATTAGGCTTAATTTTGAAAACTTACATCCATCGTCACACATTCACATAACATATATATATCATTCATTAGTAATATAAGCAGAATCAAACATAATCATGGCAATACATGTAATGTGGATGCATGAATGACTGACTCTATGCATTTCCTATCATTCATACATAACTTATTCATCTTGTCTTTCACTTAGTGGCCATCATAACATGTGTGCATTGGTCCAATTGTCCTTGACCATATATAACATATCATAACATAGGGCAAACCACGCTTGGGTCCGTGGTACCATCTAATATATCATAACATGTAGTAAAACATGCTTGAGTCTGTGTTATCACACAGTATATGGTAAACCATGCTTGAGTCAGTGGTACCGTCTAACGTATCATAACATGTAGTGAAATACGCTTAGGTCCATGTTATCACATAGCATATGTTAAACTACGCTTGAATCCGTGGCACCCTCTAACATGACATAACATGTAGTGAAACATGCTTGGATCCTTGTCACCTTAAAACATGTTATCTTCCATGTAGTGGACCACGTTTGAGTCTGTAGCTTACATAATATACTTTAAAACATACTTTAAATCCCTTAGAATATTTTCTGTAAAAATACAACCAGCCCAATTTAAACATTCGGCACACTCCAATTGGTTTCAAATTAGGAAGTTTCTCCCAACTAGGAAACCAAGCAATGGGATAGATGGCGTACAGAGTGGAAGAATACTACTCAAATAAAAATTACTATCTCAAATTAATCCGGCAAAATATTACTAAAAATAATAATAAAATAAAAATAATAATTATGATGTGGAAGTGTGGAAATTCATTCAAAGTGGATGGGAAGAGTTCTTCAGAAATTTCAGATTTGAGGTGGGTAGGGGAAACCGGATCGGTTTTTGGCATGACTTGTGGTGTGGGTTGAGGCCTTGAAGAATGTTTTCCCCTCCCTCTTCAGAATTGCTTTGAATAAAGCTGTCTCCGCGGCTGATTACATGGATAATTCTGCTGGATTTATTCAGTGATCAGTAAGCTTTATTAGAGATGTCCAAGATTGGGAAGTGGGGGACATTACTGATTTTTACAGCTTGCTTTATGCTTTAAACATAAGTTCTAGAGGGGAGGATAAATTGCTTTGGAATCAGCTAGGTAATAAGAAATTCTCGAATAGATCTTTATACAAGGCCTTGGCGTCACATTCTTCCACTGATTTTTTTCTTTGGAAAAATATTTGGAGATGCAAGGTGCTTCTTATGGTGGCTTTCTTTGGTGGTTGGCTTCTCACAGAAAAATTCTTACCATTGATAAGTTAAGAAAGTGCAGTATCATTGTAATAGATTGGCACTTTATATGCAAAAGATAGGGCAAATCGGCGGATCTTCTTCTTCTTCATTGTTATGTGTCAAAGGCTATGTGGGACGAGGTATTTGCTAAGGCAGGAATTGCTTGGGTGATGCCAAAAGGATGGTGAACCTCTTTGCATGTTGGAGAGGGCTTCTAGGAAATCGTCAAATAGCAACCGTTTGGAAGATAGTTCCTCTTTGTCTAATGTGGTGTATTTGGAATGAGAGGAACGAGCGCTATTTTGAGAATAGAGAAAGATCGATGGAAAGAGATTAGAGCTTTCACTTTGTTGCTTTGGGCTTCAGTTATTGTATTGGATAAGAATAGTCTTAATGACTTTTGTAATGTTTTTCAGGGTTAGTTGTAATTAGGTGTCTCTCTATTTACACTTCCTGTGTATTTGGACCATTCCTAATTACATCTATTAATAAATCTCTTACTTATCAAAAAACTTCTGGGTATTGGACTGATTTTCTATTTTTATTACAAAAAAATGCACTTCTCTTCACTTAACACTCACACAAAAATCACACTTTGTTAATGGACTTCGCTTTTGGTAAGGGAAGCACTTTGGACTTGGTGCTTAAGGGCGTTTTTACCAACATTATGCATATCCTTTCCTTCCCAAGGTTGCTTCAAAAACAACTTAGGAATTGTTTGGAAATAATTTTCATCTCAACCCATCTCATTTCCTTCCCAAACATTATTCAAATACAAACACTTTCAAACTAATCCTTACAACTTTTCCAAAATAATCATTAAAAATTTTCCAAACTTCAAAACAAAACTAAAAAACAATTCAACTTTTTCAAATCTCAAAATAAATATAATATTAAAAAAGTATATTCTAACAATATTTTAACTTTATAATATTTTTTATTCAACTTTTTCTCTTTCCTTGCCCAAAACCTAATAAATATTTAACTCAAACTATCTCACTACTATTCACAAACCATCTTACTACTATTCATAAAATTCTCATCTCATTCCCCAAGCATTCCCTTGGGTACTAATAACTCGTGATACAAAATTGACATTTGTCAAGTCTCACCGACATTTTTTCCTTATGATCTCAAAGATTCATGCATGCCAAAGGGGTTCAGTTTCCATCCTCTCCCAAACATAAGTTTTAGGTGATTTAGGTGAGATCCAACTTTTTATTCACTCACAGGATTCAACCAATTCAGGTGGACACCATGGCTACTTTCTTATCGAGAGTCGATGAATCTCTCTCGTCTCACCAGCATTTTCTCCTCGAGATAGAAAAATTCATGCAAGTTTCCACCTTGTTCTAGACATAAATTTCAAGTGATTTAGGTGAGATCCAAAATTTTATTCACTTGTGGGATTCAACCAATTCAGATGGCCACCACGGCTCCTCTCTTATCGAGAATCCATATATCCCTTACCAGTACATGGATAACTATTTCTCAAGCACTAGTTTTGGTCTGGCCTCAATGGGAAAATGAAATGGAGCACCTAACAATATGATTACATAGCAAGCTGAGAGCACACCCACTTAAGAACCAAAAGGGACTAGCCTTTTTTTTTATAGGTAACCAAATGGGACTAGCTTCAAAGGGTTAGACTCCAATGAAATAGAACCACTCATTTGAACCTCCTATTAGACAATAAGTGAATAACACGATCTAACTACTCGTTAAAAAAAAAAAAACACATTGTAAATAGAAATTCAGAAGCCTCAAAAAACACATGAGAGAAATCCTACCAAACAATTGCTTTTGTACTCTGTTTTGCTATTTTTGCATGCCTAAGTATGATAATCTAGTGATTTGATGTCAAATCTTACAACAACTTTGTGCAGGATAATATTCCCCTCCATTGAAGATTAATATAAAATACTCGCAAATTTCAAAAACAAAAATGTAACATGCTTATAACCATCAAAAAATATGTAACGTGCTTATTCCAATGCATTTACTTGTGATTCTTTGCCAAGATGTACATTGCACATGTCGACACTATAAACATAACAAAAACTGGAAACAATTCCTGGGCATGCTCAACACCTACAATTCTTGAGCTTTTTTGGTCATAGCCTTTTTAATATATTTTGATTTAACCATGTAGTTTAATTTAATCATGGCTAAACTATCATAGATCTGTATATTAAGTAGAGAACAAGAGAATTATATAAAATGTTGGTTAAATTTTATGTAATTAGTTGATTTATTGATTTTCATGTTGCATAATAATCTAATAAGTCGAGTTAATAGGCTAAATATATTACCATCTTGCTTTTGAAGCCTTTTTAAATTTTAGGCTCCATTTTAGATTAATATACAATACGTGCTTATCCCAATGCAGGTACTTGTGATTCCTTGTTGATAACAAATATTGCACATGTAGACATTAAAAACATAAGAAAAATTGAAAAACGAAAAGACTTTCCACAATGCATATAAAGCCATCTATTTTTTTTTTTTTAATAAGTAAGCCGTCTAGATAAGTTTAAAACATGACTAGTAGCGTATCAAGACACCAATAATCACCAAAACAAACTGTTCTTTTAAGTATAATCTCATAATAGAGACTCCATGTGTAGAAAAACACTCGAAATCTTCTCGCCAGAGAGAACCATAAATCCATTTGCAAACCTTCAGGATCAGAGCGAAATTCACTACCAATTAAATGAAATTCGGCGAGCGAATGAAGCAAGATCCATGTAAATTCACAAGTCCACACATGCATAGAAACGTAAAGAGAGTGAGAGACTCACTGAAAATCAGACTGAACCTTGAAGCGCTTATTGTACGAATCACGATCACGATCCTCGACACCACTCTTCGCCCCAGCTGCACCATCCGAAGCCGAGCTAGCCTCTCCCTCACTGTGGCGCGAGATTCGAAACGAGGAGAAGAGCGCACCGCCGCGCGCCGCCCCCTCCCAATGCGCAGCACCATCGCGCATCGCAACGACAGCATCTTCGAACAATCTCAGCTCCTCGTTCCGCTTCTCCGCGAACCCTAGCATCTCGGGGTCCTCGTTTCTGAGTCTGCCCTCAAGATTGTCCTTATCTCCGAAAACGTCGTCCCCCATGACCTCTCCTTTATCTTCCTCTCCTACTTCTTCTTCGATGTCGTCTTCTTCTCTCGTAAAGCATAAGTAACAGCACCAAATCTTCATGCACCCGAAGGTAAAGTCCAGACTTTTACGAACCCTAGATCACGATCTCACACATATTACGAGCCACAATGAACACCGCAATGGCAGCAGAAATGGAGGAAGGATTTCAAAGCCCTGAATCCCCAGAATTGATGCCGTCGAGTCGATTTGAAAATCAAAGTATTCGGCAAAATGGACAAGAATTGGCGGTGCGGGAATCGTGCAGTATGAGTAAATACGAAATTTATATCGAAAGTAAAAAAATTAAAGTGTAGTTTAGAATTTGGACAATGAGACGAGATTAAATAATTTTAAATAAAAATTAAAAATTAAATAAAATTTTATTATAATATTATTATTATTTTAAAATTTAAAAAAAATTGATTGTTTATTATATTTTATGTAAAAATTTAAGAAATTTGTAATAATAAAATAAGAGAAGATAAAATATTTTTACTATCTAAATAGGACATAAATTTTTAATAATAGACCTCACTTTTTTTTCAAAATGATTATGTAATACTTGCACACTCCACAACTGTATGTAGCATTGATCATGATTAAATGTGCATATATTCAAGAGTCAAGATAGAGAGCGATTCGTAGGCGATCTGAACAAATCTGATCACTTCGTATGAACTAGGTTTTTTCTTTTTTCTTTTTTTTCTTTTTTTGAAATAAAACTGAATTTCATTGATAATAGAAGATATTACATCAAATTACTTAATGCAATGAATTAAATACATTGAGGAATTTCTTCGTATATATATACTTTTCTTCATCAAGATCAAGCCCAACTCTTACCAATATGTGAGCTGCCATATTAGCTTTTCTAGTTGTATAAACAACAAACCATGATCTAAGAGTTGTTAATACACTTTTTGCATCGGCAATAAGTAAACCACCTAAACTTAGATCTGTAGTTGTCTTATTTACCATAGAGATGACTTGCAAAGCATCTCCTTCAAGGATAACCTTTGACAGTCCCATTTTTTTGTAAAACATAGTAGCCAACAACAAACCATAGGCTTCAGCAGAGAATGAGTAATCATTCATTGGCCTTGGAGCTTGTAATGTACCAATAACTTGCCCTTGGAAGTCCCCAACAATGACACCAATGCCAATCCTTCTCTCAGATAATTTTGTTGCAACATCCCAATTTACCTAATAAACTCCCTCAGCTAGTTTTTGCCATGTTAGTTGTGGTTGCACACTTCTATTTGGTGCTGAGTTTACATGGCAATTAACATTTCTATAAGCCAGTACTTCTTTAGCAGCTTTGTATAGTGCCATTGAGTGTTTGATCCCTTGCCATATATGATTTCATTTCTTCTAAACCATAACAATCTTACAGTAACAATAGCTTCCACTAATTCTTCCTGCTGCAAACACTTAGTCAATTTTTTCCATATATCAGTAAAGAACTCACTTTGAAATGTCATCTTCTGAATCTTTCTATAACTCAGACTCCATACATCCCCAGCAGCAAGACATCCCCATAACACATGCCCTATTGTTTCAACAACCAATCCACACACTGGGCAAGCATCCACTTCAACAACATGCCTCTTCATCCACTATAGAACCTTCTAGTCCTTAGTGCATTTGCATATCTCATATATTCTTTCGAGATCTATAATCCATTTTTTTGCCCCCAAAGTTCCTTCATTATCAGAAAACCACGTACTAGCTCTTATTCTTCAAGAAATTCAAGGCTAACTGTAACAACTCTCTAGAAATTAAATAGTGGGATTTTTATAAGTTTTAAGACCTCATAAAAACCTCGTAAATTTTTACGAATCGACCATTTACATAGGTTTAAATCTATCAACATAGTTAGTTTTATCACTCATTATAGTATCAAAAGTGCGATTTTATTTATTTTAGGTAGTTAGAAGTGTCAAAATACGATATGGTAGACACCATTAGACTCAGTTGATTATTTAGGATTTTATGGGAAAATAATCTCATTTTCAATATTCGGATGAAATGCTTGTTCAAAATCGTGTTTTGTTTATTTCGAGGCACTTTGGGGTTGAATTTTGATAAATGATTTGCACAGATAGGTTTGTATGAATATTTAGAATTTTATAATGCACATTTTATTGTTCACTTTCCTCAAGTAAATAGTAATCTCGATAATAGCATCAAGTGCAGTGTTTTCAAAATCACAGTATGAAATGTCTAAATTAGATTAGAGAAATTTTATTTAGACACTTGGCATGATCTTAGCCATACTTGATGAATAGTATTGGACACTTGGCACCAAGAGGAACCATAAGATAGATTGTGAAAGAATCAAGGTGTGAGATCATGCCACCTAAGCAAAACCCTATTTCCATCCCACCAACTAAATTATACCGAACTAAAGAGAATTTCAGCCTTAGTAAAATCCTAAATTGTTGGAATCCAATTGAGTCCCCAAAACCTTGGTTGAAAACCAAAACCCTAAACAGTTTTACTCAAACCCTAAAGTTGACCTCCAAATCCTAATTGATCCGATTTCTAGGATTGTATTTAATCACTCAATTAAATCACTTTCACATACTATTAATCCCTCAAATTCATGATATGACATCTTATCCAACCTTTTAAACTTTTAAAATTTGATTGAGCCAAGAAAAATTAAATTTAGGCTTGATAACATCCATTGAAGTCCATTCAGTTAAGGCCCATGAATTTTGGCCACATTGGCAAAAGCTTCTTAAGTAAGTTTTCTCCCCCATCATGGAAGACCAGCATTTGTCCAAAATAGCCCTAAGTTGTACTTGATGTGGAAGGCTAAAGCCACCTCACTCACCACCTCTCACACCACAACTCTAGACAGCAATACCATGGGCTGGTTTTGCCCATTGTTTTGGGCTAACATAGCCACCACTCGGGGTCATTCACAGCCCTCTCATCACCCCTTAGTTGTGTGAGAAGGATTCCAGACCATTTCTCTTTCATTCCATCACTCTTCCACACTTTTCTTGGATAGAAGCCAAAAGGTTCTCTCGATAGGTTTCCTGAGTCAATTTGTAGCCCTTCTTGAAGATTTTGTAAGTATATGCTCACATGTTTTCCTTCATGAAAGTTGTTCTTTTTTTTAGTCTAGTTTCTATGGGTATCTCTTTTTGTTTCATTTCATGGTCATTTATTTGGTAAAAAGTTGTTTTAACCATAGAAAGGTCAATTTGGGTGATAATTTGGAGAGTGTGCTATTTTAGAGTTTTTGACCAAGCTAATGGAAATATCTTGGTCCGAAATTTTTATGGAGTGTTGTCAACATGTTCATATGAATATTGTTTGAGGATTTGTCGCATAATTAAAGTTTTTGATTAAATATAGTTTTAGATCTAGAGACATAGAAACTAGAAGAGAAAAAATAGTTTATGTTTTAAAAAAGTATGAATCCTTTGTGGTCTAATCTCACTCCAGTGGATTTGATATATTTATTTGATGATCCTAAGCCTCTTATATACATGTTAGGATTTTAGTTTGAAGATTTTTGGCGTTAGTTTCAAATATATGATTTTTTATGCAAGGGAATACTCAGTTAGGCCAAATGTTTGATATTTTCGACTAGATCCATGTTTTGGTTTACTTTTATTCATGTGATTTTAATTTTAATTCTTGGATCTAACCTAGGACACATTTTTAAACCATGTGATGTTTTCCATTTGAATAGCTCAGCATTTTATGCCATGTATCAAGTGTTTGATCAAAGCTAGTTAAGAGAAAATTTTTGTGTTTGGACCAAGTGTGGAGCCCTGTACTTCAAGTCATGTTTTGAAATTCTTGGTGACTTTTATGTGATGATTCAAAGCATGTTAGTTCATAAGAATGTGTTATGAATATGATAGAAGAAAGATTTGAATTTTTTGGAGTTCTTAGAAATGCTTTGAAATAGGTCAAATGTTGTGATTCAAGGGTTTGTATTTTTAGTTAAAAGTTTGGGTCTTTTTCCTAAAATATTTTGTGTTGATGATTAGTATATTTTTGTAGGATTTTTTAATTATGTTTTTAAACTTAGGATAAGAGGATTTTTGTTTCAAAATTTCAGTTTAATCATGAGTTTTGATGTTGGAAGAATTGTAACAAAAATCAAGAGAAATGACCTATGGATGTTGTAGCCATAATGTGTTTTTCATTATTATGATTTATTTTAAATTTTTCTAAGTTGATATTTGAATGTAGGACAAAATTTACATGAAAAATATAAATTTTGGTATTTTTTGAGTTAGAATGTGAAACCCTTAAGTCAGGGATAAAATAGTCATTTTCCCACATGTAAAGGGTAAAATAGTAATAAAATGGTAATTTATTCTAAGTTAGCATTTTTCATATTTCTAATTGTTAGTGATAAAGTTTCTACTTAGAGTTTCTCGTATTTCATGCTTGATTTCTTGTAAACGTGATGATTGTAAGTAAGTCAACTCTTAACTTACTATCAGTTTACTGCGTATGTGCAATGGATAAAGGAACTATAGTTTATATATGTATGTTATTATGTATGCCATATCATGCTATGTCATTACATGTTTATCTGTTACACATGATTTATTCTGTCATAAAATACTTATCTATTACATAATCTATTTTGTCACGTATTGATATCTGTTGAAAGTATATCATGATACGTTATGAAATGTCACATAATATTTTCTATTACATGTTATGCCACGTTATGAAATGTTGTCTGTTACATGTTATGCCATGTTAAAAAATATTGTATATTACATCTTATGTCATACTATGAAATATTTTATGTCTCAAAGTATATCATGTCTTTCGACTTACGTTAATGTCATGTTATGCTATGTCAGGACTTTTGTCCTTTTGTATTCATGTAATATTTCATCTCGAATACAGTTTGTGTATTTCGGGAACAATCATGTTAAGTCAATTCATGTCATATTTCAAGTTCGCGTTCATGTCATGTTTCAAGTTCATATTATGTCATGTTTCAAGTTTAGTTCATATTTCAGTTCAAGTTATGTCAGTTCATGTCATGTTACATGTCAAGTTATGTTGTGCTTACTTATGACTTTGATTATGCATTCATGCATTTACTGTTATGCATGTATCACTAATTTGTGTAGAAGTTCTCTGTTAACTTGTTGAGATTTGTATTCAAATATCACCATTGTAGTCTTAACTATCATTCACCTCTAATGAAGGACATTGATTAGATGCCGTTGATGCAACGCGGAATTTACGGCCTCCATAGTTAGATTCTTAGATAATATTTTGGTTCAATGGACTAGCCCAATAGTATATTTTGATGTTGTAATTATGGAGCTCGGTCTCCTATACTTTTGAGATTATAGTCTTTAGACCCGCATTGTAATCATGGATATTTATTTTGCCAAGTATGTATAGGTCATGTTTTAAGTAATTATAATATTATCAGTTCGGTGCATAGTGTTTCTCAAAGAAAAAATTATCTATTACGAATATTGCATAATGTTTAGATGTATGTTAGAAACATTGCATCTTTATATATCATGAACGGAGGCAGGAGGCAGGTAACCTTGTGTTACATGTCTTGATGCTAACAAAGACTGAAATTTCAAGCCTAATCTTTGTGCAATTCCTAAAGATTTGTGGATTTAAACCCAGAGACAGTTACATGCCCTTGTTCATGACAGATAAAAATGCAATGTTTTTAACATGCATATAGTAGTATGTAATATTCATAATGGTTAAATTTTTTTTAAGCAATATTATGCACCAACTAATAATATCTCAAATGATTCTTAAGCATAATACATAAACAATAAAGTGATAGACATTCTTGATTATATAGTATGAGTCTGAAAGGTATATAATCATAAGCGTACTGGAGATCGAGCTCCTTAAGTACAAGCTAAAACTAAAGCAACTATTAGGTTAATCCATTGAGTAGCTTGCGCAACTCAGTTAAGGATGCCATAAAACTAACGATAAATCAGAGCATTGAGACTATGAGCTCTACGTCGTACCATCGCCGTCAAATTGACTATCTCCAGTCAATCAACTTTTGGTGTGCCTCCTGATCCTGACACATGGTTGACTATTTCGGGGGCATGGTATATGAGACTACCACGGTGAGATTTGATTACAAATCTCAACAAGTTAATAGATAACTTAATATACAGTATAAAAATGCATGTATTACAGTAAAAACATGAATGCATAATCATAATCATAATTAAGCATGGTATAACTTGATTTGTAACATGACGTGAACTGACATGACTTGAACATGGATTGAACTTGATGTGAACCCAATCGACTTGCTTATGATTTACCTTTGATAAGTTCAAGAGTTCAATCAAGAACAAGAGGAGAAAACTCACTCACAATTAAAATTCAGAATAAAATGTCTTTTTCTTTTTTCAAATGAGGCTATAAGTGGTTTAAATAAACAATTCCCAAAACCCTAAAGGAATAGTGCCGCGGGTACTGTAGCGTGAACAGTGACGCGCTACAGTACTTCTAAAACCCTAGTTTGTAAAAAAATAACTTTCCAAATAAGCCCTTGGCCAAAATACAAGGCCTTCCCAAAAACCCTAGTTCAATAGAAATAAGACGTGTGGGCTGGACATCCCCAAAGTTCAATTATTCTAGATTAATTCCTATGACTAATAAAATAAGCTATTTTAATGAAATAAATAAGTTCATGGCCTTCAATAATAATAGGCCCAAGTCGTGTCTTCAGATCAAGTGGATCAAAATTGGTTCTCCTTCTTTCAAGCCCATCATGAGTTGGGCTCTTGCTAACTACATCCCAATTGGATTACATCAATTCTTGTATTGCTTCCTTGATCTTCATGGCTCTTAATCTTGTAATTGATCCTTAAGACTTGGTCCGTCTTGGGGCCCATCAAAAAGCCTTTAAACAAATTGAGAGCCTTAACAACAACAAGCCCTATCTCTAAGTCATGTCTTCCATAGCTTGTATCAAGTAGATCAAAACTGGTTCTTCTTCCTTCAAGCCCATATTGAGTATTGGGCTTTTTCTAGCTTCTTTCCAAGTGGATTGCACCAATCCTTGCATTGTTTCCTTGATCTTCTTGGCTCTTGATCTTGTAATTGGCCCATCTGGAACTTACAAAGGATCTTTAAGGATAGCTCCACCTTGGTTCCCATTATTTGGTGTCACAATTGTTTATTGTTTTTCAACTCAATCTTACTCCCACGTTTTTTTTTTTTTGCTCAACCTCACTTTTACTCTCTCTCTTTTTATCAATCTTAATTTCTCTTTTTCTTTTTTGATCAACCTCACTTTCACTCTTTATTTTTTGATCAACCTTACTTTTCAACTTCAGTTGATCCTCATGAACCTGTTTTGTGGTTAAAAGAGCAAGTTTGATTGTTTTGCCATCCTTTACAAAGCTATATATGTTCTTGACCCCATCATGAATCACCCTGTCATACTGCCAAGGTCCCCCCAACAAAATATGGCCAGCATGCATAGACAGAACATCACAGAGCACCTCATTCCGATACTTTCCAATTGAAAAAGATACTAAAACTTGTCTATCCACTCTAACCCCCCCAACAATCATTCAACCACTGTAACTTGTATGGTCGAGAGTGTTTCGAGGTAGGTTGTAACAGCCCGCTAAAATTTAGCCTTATCTCCTCACCCTTCTCTTTCTTTTTCTCACATATTAGACAGCACGGCAATCAGTTTTGGATTCTTTCCCGACAGCAATCACTATCTCTCTCGTCTCTACCCTCACCCGAAATCACGTGCATAATTTATCTTTTTCCGTAAATCACGTTACTTTGTTCTTCACCGACAACTGTAAAATCATGAACAAAATTATCCTAAGCGTTGTACCTCGATGGCGTATTCCGGATCTTATCCACCAGATTTCAAAGTATTAGATAAGCTTGTTTTTAAAGTAGCACAATTATAATAATTTAATGAGTTCTGAAAATATTATAATTGTGGATAATTATTTAGATTAAATATTTTAGTTGTTTTAAGATATTAAGAGGCTTAATTTTACATTGAAAACTCTTATTTAAATTAAATGGTTTTATCCTCTTTGAGTGATTAAAGATACTTTATCATTGTAATAATGATGAAGAAATATTATTTTATAAATCTTAGTTTATAAAATAATAATCTATCTTAATTCCTCTCAGTATTTATTTAAGTGTTTTATGCACTTTGATTAATTATTGATACTTTATCATTTTATATAATGATGAGGAAAATATTATTTTTATAAATTTTAGTTTATAAAATAATATTCTATCTTAATTCCTCTCAGTGTTGTAATTAAGTGTTTTCTTAATTTAAATGATTTTATCCTCTTCGACTAATTAACGGTACTTTATCATTTAA
The DNA here is from genome assembly GCA_011037825.1 of Carya cathayensis. NCBI lineage: Eukaryota > Viridiplantae > Streptophyta > Magnoliopsida > Fagales > Juglandaceae > Carya > Carya cathayensis. The sequence goes on along the minus strand of QGSO01000245.1, from coordinate 48,871 downwards.
AATAATGATGAGAAAATATTATTTTATAAACTTTAGTTTATAAAATAATATTCTACCTTAATTTCTCGTAGTGTTTTATTAAAAATAAAACACTTATGCGTTTTCAAATCAGTGTTTTAACTCATCGTTGGATTATTTGAGGATCCCGAAGTGTAGGATTGAAGTTAATTACCTAGGCCCCTACCCTTTTCCCTTCACTTTTTCCTTTTCTCTTCTAATCATACATAATATATTTTCTGGTAAAGCTTTTGTGAATATATCTGCTAACTGATCATGTGTGTTTGTGAACTCTAATACTATATCGCTTTTTTGCACATGATCTTGAAGAAATTCAAGCTTAATGAAGACTAAAATCTCAAGCCTAGTATTTGGTGCATTTCCTAAGGACATGTGGATTTACAACCCAGAGACGTATTGCTCTGATACCACCCTGTGACGCCCCCAAATTCCGCTTGGGATTGAACGGACATTTGAACTTTCGGGACATGCAACACAAGGTTACCTGCCCCCGTTCATGATATATAAGATGCAATGTTCCTAACATGCATATAGCATTATGCAATATTCACAGCGGATAATTTAAAATTTTCTTTTTCTTTAGCAATACTATGCACCAAACTAAAAATATCCCAAATACTTGAAACATATTTCATACATAAAGGCATACTAAAAAGCCGTGATCACCACACTAGTCCAAAATGATTGTGATCAAAAGAATACTTGAGATACAACTCCAAAAGTACAAGTAGTAACCTAAGTTAAATACTATGCCATCATCAACATCGCACCGTGGCCTAGTCGACCGTATTCAGTTGGTCAGATTCCAATTCTCCTTCGGGTCCTGTAACAAGATCTATCATTCGGGGGGATGGTAGTTGGGACTACCACAGTGAGATTTAATTACAAATCTCAGTAAGTTAACATAAAACTCCCACACAGTTTAAAGATGCATGTATGGCAGTAAAAGCATAAATCCATAAGTATAGTCGTACATAAGCATAGCATGACTTGACATATAGCATGACATAACCAGAACTAAAACGTGAACTGAACTTGATTTAACATGACATGAACTTGAGCTTAAAACATAACATGGACTAACAACATAACATGAACATGAAACATAACATGGACTTGAAATATAGCATGAACGTAAACATGTATAACATAAATAAGAACTTGAAAATAACATAAACTTGAACATAACATGACATAAACGTGAACATAACATAATGTGAACGTGAGCTTGAACATATTATAAACGTGAACATAACATGATCATGAACATACATGTACGTGAGCATAACATAACATGGACTTGATCTGAAACTTGACTTAATATAAACTTGGAATCTTATTCAATTGTCTTGATTAATAACGTGCGTTAATACGTACTCCACAGTTGTTGTGGCCCCACGTATTCTACGTGTCACAATTGCTGTGTCTTACGTAGTGTATGCTCCACAGTTGTTGTGGCCCCATACTTCATGCTCCACAGTTGTTGTGGCCCCATGAATATACGTAACATAAAATATAATACGTACTCCACAGTTGTTGTGGCCCCACGTATACACGTAACATAAAATATAATACGTACTCCACAGTTGTTGTGGCCCCACGTACGTAACATAAAATATAATACGTACTCCACAGTTGTTGTGGCCCCACGTATTATACGTAACATAAAATATAATACGTACTCCACAGTTGTTGTGGCTCCACGTATTATATGTGTCACAAATTGCTGTGTAACAGATAATTATTACAGATAAACATGTAATGACATTGCATGACATGACATATATGATAACATACATACATAAATTGTAGTTCCCTTACCCATCACACATACACAATAAACTGATAGTAAGTTAGAGGCTAACTTACCTCGATCGTCGCGTTCTATAAGAATAGAGCGCGAAACACGAGGAACTGCACAACAACTGGAAGAGGAAAACTCAAGTCCTTAAGATTTTCAATTCTGAACTCAATTGCCATATTGTAAGCACTTGCAACACCACGGGCAACGTGAGGTTTTACTATACTCGGAAGAGATAAATTGACTTCAGAAAGCCTTTGCACTAAATCAAGTTCTTTAAAATTATCAATAACAACCAAACAAACAACTCCTTTCTCAATCCATATACTCTTAGCCATAGTCAACCACAAGATGACACCCGTCACCCCGGACTATAAGCCAAAACACCACTGCTTCGGGACACTGTCATACAGTTTCCCAACACTACACCATACGCTCTACACTTCTCTGTTACGCCATCCAACCCTTCGTGACACGCCATCCGGTGTTTCACGGCTTAGTACAGAGTACACTCACGTGAACTCTCTTCTATCCACACTACAACACACATCGCTACGATACACGTCTCACGGTGCATCGTTACACGACATGGAGTATGCGCTACGCGTACTTCCTTCGCTACAACACTCATCATCACGGTGCACAACAAAGGATGCATCGCCATACAACACGGAGTACACTCCATGTGTACTCCCTTCCTTCTACGCCACACATCACTATAGCGCACATCGCACGGCGCGTCACTGCATCACACAGGATTGTCACAGCCCCGAGGAGATTTGCCCGGGACCACACCTCGACACGACTCATGGAGGGTCAGGACAGTCACATGGCTAGCTTGCTTGCATGCCTTGGCTTAAACCATGATATGCAGCGGGTGACCGTGGAGGCTACTGACCGCGCGCAAACCATGCGTGCAGGCTTGCGCGTGCCCTTGAGCGTGCATCTGCGCGCATGCATGCGCACCCCCACACCACTTAGCGAGGCTAGTGGCGTGCCCTCACAGGCACGCCATCCAATGCACAGCTCCAGCCCGTGCCTTGCAGAGTAGGCTAGTGGCGTGCCCCCACAGGCACGCCATCCAGCGCACGGCTCCAGCCCGTGCCTTGCAGAGCAGGCTAGTGGCATGCCCACCAGGCATGCCAACCAGCGCACGGCTCCAGCCCATGCCTTGCAGCCCTGTAGCCCAGACCGTCAGCTTGGGCCATGCATGCTCATCACCCGGGCCACCAGCCTGGGCCATGCAGGACCACCGCCCAAGCCACTTGATTGGGCACCACAGCAGCAGCACGACATCAACCTGTGCCCACCATAAGGCCTAGGCTTGGCACCATGCTATACCCACCATCAGCAGGCCATGCACAGCGCCATGCCGTGTCCACCACATGACCAACGCGTGGCCTCATGCCACACCATGCAGCGCGCCGCGGACCAGACCATGAGTAGTCTAGCCGTGGACCATGCACCACCTTAGCCCACCATGGGCCATGCATGCCACGGCCACCATGGCTAAGTTTATCATTTTTATTATTTAATTTATTTTTATTAAAAGACTTGAATAATTATTATTTCATTGGTTTTATTTATTTTGCCTAGGGACCTTTTGGGGGTTTCCACTTTGTAAACTCTTTAAATAGGACCCTTAGTCATTTGATTAGGATCTTTTAACATTTTGAGTATTGAGTGGCCGGCCATAGGGCTTGGAGGATTGTGATTTTCGGTGCACATGCACTTGGGCTCTTTTGGGGTGCAATTCGTGAATCCCCAAGGAGAGGATCTTCACCGTGCAATTCGTGAATCGGTGTTGGTTCAATCTATCTTAATATATTGAGGTTTCCTTTCAAATTCTTGTGCAATTCATGAATCAAGATTTGTTTGGTTCCTTGTTTATGTTCTTTTCTCTATTTGGTATTCTTGTGATTTGTGATTGCTTGGATTGGAGTGTGGAGGCCGAATCTCCCCTAGAGGAATTCGGATTTGGAGTATTTTGTGCTAGATCTATTGTTTGCATGTGAATCCTCACATGTGCATGAGATCTCATCAAGTTGTGTGAAGAATTCCATCACCCTTAGCAATTTCGGCCAGTACCATCTTTGGCCTTTTCCACCACCTTCAATTGCCTCAATTCACCAAATCCTAGCCTCCCATCTAGCCATACACGCCCCCATCCATTCCCCTAGCCAAAGAAAACACAAAAATCCCTAGATCTCACAAAGAGCCATTCGGCCATAGCCTCCTTGGCTTGGCCTAAACCCTAGATCCTAAAAACTCTCACTTCCAATTTTCCCTCCATCATTTGATTGGTCAATTTCTTTGATTGACTCATTCAAATACCACCCTATAACCAAAACACATTTCCCCTAGCCTTCATAGTCATTTTCGGCCAACCCTAGCCTTCCCACATCTCTAGATCTCAAATCCTATTTTTTAGGAATTTCACAATTCCTAACTTTTAGGATCTCATAAGCCCTTCTTACCCTAGCCGAAAACCCCACCAAAAAGCCTTGGCCGAAACCCTCACTAAACTTAGCCTCACTCACTCACTTCTAAAACCTAGCCAAGATCACACCCTTCATCAAACCATAGCACACAAGTGGCGCCTAAGCATACCAAGGGTCACTAACGGTGCACCATCATCACCTAAGCCTTGATCACCTAACCCAAACACCACCCACCATTTGACCCTAGCCTCACTTCACCCAAGCTCCCATTGGGCTACACGTGATCTACACCAAGCAAGGAGTCCCATCGGTCACTAGAAGAGCAACAAGGCGAGGATCGGACCCTTAGTGTTTGGAGGCTAGACCGAGGTCCCCAACACTAAATCGGTGCTTTCATTGAGAGTCTCATCACGAGACTTGTGCTTGGTGTTATTTGAGAAGTTCTCACTTCTCCAAGAGGTAAACGATGCGTTAACTCATCCCTTGTGAATTTGATTGGGAGGTCCACGGAGGACCTCGACATTGTTTATTTTTTTGGATTATTGTGAATCTGAAAATTGTAGTTTGGGGGTTGAGGAGGAGGTCGGAGTAGTGTTACTTGAAGGGGTCGGCCACCCTTGAAGGTGGAGGACCCATGGTAGGACTTGTGCTTGTACAAGAGGGGTTGTCCATCCACATAGGTGGGCAACTCAAGGTTGGACCTTTGAGGACTTTCCCTACGTCTAAAGAGTGTTCACGTTGCTGTCCAAGCTCCATCAAACAGAAAAATTTCAGTTTGCAAGTCGATTTGCAAGGTTTGAGAAGCTAGTTTGCAAGCGCCATGTCCGGGGTGAATATAGAAACCGAAGGAGAGAGGAGTTCCAACCGGGAACGCCTGGAGGTGCTTGAGGGGCATACATCCAAGATCATGGACATTCTTGGTGAGGTCAACACTAACATGGCCGAACTAAGGATGGCCTTGAATGCCACCGCTCGGGATAGTATTGAGAATAGAAGAGCCTTGGATTCTATGCGGAGAGAGACCCATGAGAACATAGAAAGGTTGGAGAGAAGACTTGTTGAAGACCAAGGGCAACGCCATGAGACTAATGGACAAAAGCATGATGCTTTTGTTGATGGTGTAGAAACAAGTGTGACCGAATCCATGCATGTGCCACCTAGAGAAGAGTTGAGAAGAGGAGGTCGTGTTGAGAACAACCATGTGGCCGTGGAGAGATGGATCCGTGATGAGGGGAATCGTACTAGATCCCCAAGCATGAGAGGAGAACCATATGGGGTGAGGTATGAGATCCCAAGGCATGAGAATGACCATGAGGCTGAGTATGAGCATGATAGAGAGAGGCCTTTGGGCCATGATAACCGGTATGAGAGAAGACACTATGACCGTGAGAGAGATGGAGGACATCATGGTAGAAGAGATGGTGATGGTCACCATTATGATGAGAGAGTTGGAAACCGGACTTATGACCGGGGACCTAAGAGACCTAAGGTGGACTTCCCTAAATTCAATGGGGGGGATCCATATGAGTGGTTAGATAAGATGGATCACTACTTCCGTGTGTATGATGTTCCAAGAAGAGAAAGAGTGTCTACGGCTTGTTTTTATCTTGAGGGAAGAGCAAGTAAATGGTGGCGTTGGCTTCGGGATCAATATGACAAAGAGAGGAAGCGCCTAGGATGGACGGCCTTTGAGAAAGAATTTTTGATGCAATTTGGGCCTTCACCAATTGTCAACCATCATGGGCAATTGGCCAAGTTGAAACAAGAGGGAAAAGTACACCACTTTATTGATGAATTTTGGCAACTCCAAACCTTGGTTAGGGGTTGGTCCGAAGAGGCACTAATTGATACTTTTGTAGATGGGTTGAAACCTTGGCTTGCCAAGGAGATAAAGTTGAAGCAACCAAGGAGTTTGCAAGAAGTTATGAGAATGGCGGAGATACTTGAGGAAAGCACTCACATTGAGAAGCGTCATTCTAAGGATATGGGGAGCAAAGTTTCAAAACCTTTGCAAACCAAAGTTCCTTGGAAAGGCAAGGAGGGAGAAGCGAGTGCATCAAAACCAAAGCCATATGAAGTGAAGAAGTTGACTAGAGAAGAGGTCTAAGAGAGGATAAAGAAGGGTCTTTGTTTCAAATGTGGTGACAAATGGAGCAAAGAGCACAAGTGTAGGGCCGGGCAAGCATATGTGTTGCTTGAGGATGAAAACAATGAGATGGAAGATGAGGCACATGTTGAGACAACTAATGAGGAGTCGGAGCAAGAGAGGGCCGAATCTAGTGAACCACTAGAGGAGGCCGAATTATCATTGAATGTCATTTCGGGTGTACCTAGACCCACATCAATGAGAGTTATGGCATGGGTAGGAAAATTTGAGGTGACTCTTTTGGTGGATAGTGGATCCACCCACAACTTTGTCAACTCCAATATTGTCACCAAGATTAGGTTGAAGCCATGTGCCATAGACCCATTTGAGGTGAAAGTTGCAAATGGAGACAAGTTGAAATGTGAAGAAATTATCAAGGAAGTGAAGATGAACATACAAGGTGTGAGGATTGTAGCCGATCTTCATGTCTTGGCATTTGGAGGTCTTGAGATTGTATTGGGCAACGCTTGGCTTAGAAGCGTTGGAAGAGTGATCAATGATTATGGGAAGATGACCATGGAATTCAAGCTTGGGACCAAGAAGCACATGTGGATAGCTTTGGTACCTAAGGAAGAAAAGCCTTGTGTGGCTTTGATATCCGAGGGTAACTACTTGTTGTGGACTACTTATGAAGAAGATGATCCTATGTTGATGGATTTGAGTGGGGCCGAATGGAGAGTATGGGACAAGATTAGAGAGGCCACACGCATTGATGCCCGGGCCTTGGAAATTATTGAGCTACTTGATGCCCAAGGTGGAGGAGTGGTCGGTTTCAAGGTAAGAGATGTTCTCATCTATTACAAGGGGTATGTCTATGTCCCTAATGTGCCGAATTTGAGAAAGGAGATTCTTGATCACTTCCATAATAGTAAGGAAGGGGGTCACTCGGGGTGGCTAAGAACCTACATTAGATTGAAACATTTTTTCTATTGGGAAGGGCTCAAGAAAGAAGTGAAGAAGATGGTAGCCGAGTGTGACATATGTCAAAAATCCAAGTATGACACAAGGCCACCATCCGGGTTGTTACAACCATTACCAATTCCAAACAAGATTTGGGAGGAATTGTCAATGGATTTCATTGAAGGTTTACCTACAAGTGGGGGTTATGAAGTGATCTTTATGGTGGTTGACCGACTTAGTAAGTATGCACACTTCATTCCTCTCAAGCATCCATACACGGCCAAGAGTGTGGCCAAAGCCTTCATTGATAATGTAGTGAAGTTGCATGGGTTCCCTAAAAGCATTGTGTCGGATCGAGATAGAGTTTTCATGAGCACATTTTGGAAGGAAATGTTTGAACTACAAGGGAGTAAGTTGAAGGCTAGCTCTTCATACCATCCACAAACCGATGGACAAACCGAAGTTGTCAATCGAACACTTGAACAATATTTGAGATGCTATTGCCATGAGGAACAAAAGAGATGGGGAGAGTACCTTACATGGGCTGAGTATTGGTATAACACTTCATTTCATGCATCTATTCAAAGAAGCCCGTTTGAAGTAGTCTATGAGAGGACGCCACCCATGTTGGTGAACTATGAGCATGGGACGGCAAGAAACAATGAAGTTGAGCAAGAATTGATGACTAGAGATGAGATTTTGGTCAAGGTCAAGAAAGAGCTCAAGAGGGCTCAAGAGAGAATGAAGAAGTATTATGATGAAGGGAGACGTGTGGTTTCATTTGAGGTAGGCGACTATGTCTACTTAAGCCAAAAGACCTTGAGGAAGAAGATGACTATGAAACTCTCCAAGAAATACTATGGGCCTTTCAAAAGTGTTGGAAAGGTTGGGGGAGGTGGCTTATAGATTGGAACTTCCTCCATCATCTAAACTTCACCCGGTATTTCATGTGACTTGGTTGAAGAAGAGGATTGGGGACCCGAGCCTTATTGTGGAAGAGCTTCCTAACTTTTATGATGAAGGAAGGATGCTCTTACAACCAAGAGCGGTTCTAGAGTATAGAATAGTGACTCGAGGGAGAAGAAGGAGGAAGATATGGCAAGTATTGATCCAATGGCAAGGGGTGCCGAGGGAGGAAGCATCTTGGGAGGATTATGATGACATGGTGTTGAGGTATCCAAATTTGACCCTTGAGGGCAATGATGTGCTTGAAGGGAGGGGGAATGTCACAGCCCCCAGGAGATTTGCCAGGGACCACACCTCGACACGACTCATGGAGGGTCAAGACAGTCACATGGCTAGCTTGCTTGCATGCCTTGGCTTAAACCATGATATGCAGTGGGTGACCGTGGAGGCTATTGACCGCGCACAGACCATGCGTGCAGGCTTGCGCGTGCCCTTGAGCGTGCATCTGCGCGCATGCATGCGCACCCCCACACCACTTAGCGAGGCTAGTGGCGTGCCCTCACAGGCACGCCATCCAGCGCACGGCTCCAGCCCGTGTCTTGCAGAGCAGGCTAGTGGCGTGCTCCCACAGGCACGCCATCCAGCGCACGGCTCCAGCCCGTGCCTTGCAGAGCAGGCTAGTGGCATGCCCACCAGGCATGCCAACCAGCGCATGGCTCCAGCCCGTGCCTTGCAGCCCCGTAGCCCAGACCGTCAGCTTGGGCCATGCATGCTCATCACCCAGGCCACCAGCCTGGGCCATGCAGGACCACCGCCCAAGCCACTTGACTGGGCACCACAGCAGCAGCACGGCATCAACCTGTGCTCACCATCAGGCCTAGGCTTGGCACCATGCCATGCCCACCATCAGCAGGCCATGCACAACGCCATGCCGTGTCCACCACATGACCAACGCGTGGCCTCATGCCACGCCATGCAGCGCGCCGCGGACCAGACCATGAGTAGCCTAGCCGTGGACCATGCACCACCTTAGCCCACCATGGGCCATGCATGCTACGGCCACCATGGCTAAGTTTATCATTTTTATTATTTAATTTATTTTTATTAAAAGACTTGAATAATTATTATTTCATTGGTTTTATTTATTTTGCCTAGGGACCTTTTGGGGGTTTCCACTTTGTAAACTCTTTAAATAGGACCCTTAGTCATTTGATTAGGATCTTTTGACATTTTGAGTATTGAGTGGCCAGCCATAGGGCTTGGAGGATTGTGATTTTCGGTGCACATGCACTTGGGCTCTTTTGGGGTGCAATTCGTGAATCCCCAAGGAGAGGATCTTCACCGTGCAATTCGTGAATCGGTGTTGGTTCAATCTATCTTAATATATTGAGGTTGTTTTTCAAATTCTTGTGCAATTCGTGAATCAAGATTTGTTTGGTTCCTTGTTTATGTTTTTTTCTCTATTTGGTATTCTTGTGATTTGTGATTGCTTGGATTGGAGTGTGGAGGCCGAATCTCCCCTAGAGGAATTCGGATTTGGAGTATTTTGTGCTAGATCTATTGTTTGCATGTGAATCCTCACATTTGCATGAGATCTCATCAAGTTGTGTGAAGAATTCCATCACCCTTAGCAATTTCGGCCAGTACCATCTTTGGCCTTTTCCACCACCTTCAATTGCCTCAATTCACCAAACCCTAGCCTCCCATCTAGCCATACACGCCCCCATCCATTCCCCTAGCCAAAGAAAACACAAAAATCCCTAGATCTCACAAAGAGCCATTCGGCCATAGCCTCCTTGGCTTGGCCGAAACCCTAGATCCTAAAAACTCTCACTTCCAATTTTCCCTCCATCATTTGATTGGTCAATTTCTTTGATTGACTCATTCAAATACCACCCTATAACCAAAACACATTTCCCCTAGCCTTCATAGTCATTTTCGGCCAACCCTAGCCTTCCCACATCTCTAGATCTCAAATCCTATTTTTTAGGAATTTCACAATTCCTAACTTTTAGGATCTCATAAGCCCTTCTTACCCTAGCCGAAAACCCCACCAAAAAGCCTTGGCCGAAACCCTCACTAAACTTAGCCTCACTCACTCACTTCTAAAACCTAGCCAAGATCACACCCTTCATCAAACCATAGCACACAAGTGGCGCCTAAGCATACCAAGGGTCACTAACGGTGCACCATCATCACCTAA